>JANAVB010037020.1:19477472-19526408 GCA_029216955.1 Iris pallida
TTGCTAGAATCAGTACTTGCTTCCGTCCTGACAGGATAACGTTGTAGGTATCCTTACTGAGGAGGAGTTGCTCTGTGATCCGTATTATGGAGTTACGGCCGAGGACCCGGCTTTGCCTTACGAGGATGTACCTGCGGGGAACCTCGCCTAGTTGTCTTTTTGCTTTAGACTTTTGAGAGTAGTCATGTAGTAGACTACGTATTTTGTAACTGGACATGTATCCAGTTTTACATTTCAGACTTGTACTTTAGACTTATTACTATATGAGACGACTTTTGTGTTTGGAGCATTTATGACTTTTATTCACTTATAGAACTGTTAGCACATTTAGTCTTATCTTGTTATCTCTAGAACAACTTACTACGTTTTATCCCAAACGTAGGCTGGACATGACTCGGCCCGGCCCAACAATTTGGGTAGCGAGTCGTGACACTTTATTTAAAAGATGCTCCTAAAAGAAACTTGCCAAAAGGGGTGATTCGTGGATGTACAGAATGTTGAAACTGTCAAAAGGTTAGCAAGTTAAGGCTCAGCAATATTTTTGTCTTGTTCTTCTAGATTCTACTTTATTTACCTTGGGTGTCGGCTGAAATATTGTAACAAGTCACAACAAAATGGCGTCCAGAAGATGCATGTAGGGCTGTGTTGGATGAGGCTCCTGTTTTTTATCCAACCCAAGAGGTTTATTTAAATAATTAATTTTTCAATCCGTGCTTGAACACAGTCATTTTTGAGTTTCGACAAACAAAGAATATGAGTATTTCAAATGAGAATTTTCTGACTTACAGTTTCGGGTATTATTTTCAGGAGTTCAAGGATACTCTTAAATACATTGCAAGAATTCGCCCAAGGGCAGAACCATATGGAATTTGCCGCATTGTTCCTCCTTCATCATGGAGTCGTCCTTGCGCTCTTAGATACTCAGTCTCACTAGGATGAAATTTTTTGAGTCTATTTCTTGTTTTTGCTAATACTGTTTGGTATAATACATGAATTATTGGTGGAATTAAGTAGTGGTACAAATTCTTGGTATGTGAAGAAAACTTGGATTAAATTTGTTGTGTCAAATTTGTTGTATCAATAACGATATTGTGTTATATGTTTCTTTGGTTTGTGAAAGTAATTTTCCATTCTTCAGCTGACTTTTTGAGAGTAAATTATGGGGTTCTAAGCTTTAATATGAAAATTTTTGTTGCACATGAAAAAATGGCTTCTAAGTGTAAATTCTGAATGAAAAAAATTATGTTTCTTTTGACATATAGAATGTTGGCAACTTGGGATTGTTGGCAACTGTTTTGAGTTCTTTTGAAAGCAGTTGCTTAGATTTATTATGTATCAAATGTTTGAATTTCTAGTATCAATGGAGGGACAGTGTTAGGAACTGCTGGAAGAAGCCATGCATAATATGTTATATCATTTGCTGGAAAAAATTTAGTATCAATGGAGGGACAATTTTAGTATTAATGGAGGGACAGTGTTAGGAACACATTTATGGTGTTCCAAAACTGGAACTCATTTATGGTGTTCCAAATAGTAATCTTTGAATCGTTTTGCTAGGAACGTTTTATTGGTGATCCAAAACTGGAACGCATTTATGGTGTTCCAGTTAGTAATCTTTGAAACGCTTTGCTAGACACGCTTTATTGGTGTTCCAAAACTGGAACGTATTTATGATGTTCCAATATATGTCCCTTGGAACACTTATTTTTCGTTCCAAGAAAATTGGCAGCCCAAAAATAGGCACATGTTATAGGCGTTCCAGAAATTATTTGGAACGTAATTTAGCCATTCCAAAATGGTCATTTTGGTGTAGTGGTTAATAATACTATTACATTGTCGTCGATGGAAAAAAATTATATGAATATTAAAGATTTGAAGATATCACATTTAGAGTTCGTCTCATATTTTTAAATTTAAAGTACGACACAGAGGCAATATATATTTGGTAAAGAACTATGAAGAAAGTTGACTTGCTTATCAGTTTTGATATATTCATGAACAAGGAATAACTAGGATGAAGCATGTCTTGGTATCGGCAACATATATAGTTGATTTAGTTGACTTGGTCAATTGTAATGTATTCATGAAAGTTCCAAGGCAAGGACCAGGGGTTATATATAGAGTACATTTTTGTTCACCAGTAATTCTTCAACCATTCCTTCAATCTGATAACATACAAGTCCATAAAGTCTACACAAAATATATCACAACATTCCACCTGTAGGATTTGAGAATTTAGATACAGCAAAAACAACACACTCTACCAGATAGTAATTAGTACCGAAGTGTTTGCTTAACAAAATATTACAAGCCATTAGTCTACCAAAGACCACTTCACTTCCTCCTTGAGGATACCAAATGTATGGGGTGGTTGTCCTAATTAGGCACCAATTAGCCTCTCATTCTAACTAGAACCATATCGATGACCATTTTTCATAGCCTTAATTTCGCAAATCTTATCTAGATCTACAAATCGATCCAGTCGCAGACCAGATGCTTAATATTTCTGCTTTGACTCTCAACATTTGTAGATTGTGTTGGACGTGCGGAAGCGTTTGCAATCCACCTGATCAATCAACATCCATCTAACGGACACCAAACACAGATGAAAACAAGTATCTGGCGGTGACTATGTCATCTGGACAAATTTCAACATTTATAACTCAGATAAAAATTAGAAGATTGACAAAAACTAATGTTTAAGCCTTTGCCTTAATAGGTTCAACTCCCTCACCACTCTGAAGAAGAAAAATAGAAGATTACAATTGAGATCACTCACCAACCCGTAGCAATCTCCCTCACCAAAGTTGACTACTCCTCGATTAGATATCCTTCGTCCCACGAACTTTCTCTTAGATTTTCTTGTGGAAGAGCACCCCGAATCTCCACTTTGTGCCTCCATCCTCACCCCATATATATAGGATGAAAAAAAAATATTCTAGTCGTAATAGAATTTCTTACGTAAAAGTAAAATAGGAATGCTATTATGCCTAAAATATTCTATCAACATCCTATTTTAGATCATAATAGAATTTCCTAAAATAAGACTCATATTGTATCTAAAATAGCACAACACTACTTATGTACATCCAAATCTAATCTAATCAAATATTTAACTAGATTTAAATTTTACAAATATGTTGTTACCAAATTCAGATTGTACTCCAGCAGATTGATGACAAGGATGAAATAAAGATTTGTTTTGGCTCTCAAAATAGATTGATGATAAGGATAAAATCAAGAAGACAAGAAGATGTTTTTAACTAGAACCCTGTCGATGACCATTTCTTCTTAGCCTTAATTTCTGCGTATGGTAATTTACTACTAAGGGGGCGTTTGGTATGCGGAATACTATATAGTCGGGAATTCTATATTCCCGGGAATCAAATTCCAAGGAATTAAATTCCCTAGAAAATTACATCCCATGTTTGGTGACAATATAAATATTTCCGGAAAAAAATAAAAAATAATAATAACGAAAAAAAACTGAACAAATATAAAAAAAATCGGTAAAAAACGACAAAAAACGGTAAAAATGAAAAAAATGGTAAAATGACAAAAAATCAGTAAAAACGACAAAATAACAAAAAACGACAAAAAACGATGAAAAACGACAAGAAATCGGTTACAACGACAAAAATGACCAAAAAGCGACAAAAAATGTATAAACAACAAAAAATAACAAAAAAAAGGGTAAAAAAACGACAAAAATAACCAAAAAATGACATAAAATCGGTAAAAACGACAAAAAACTAAAATGCGGCAAAAAACGACAAAAAACAAAAAAAAATCGGTTAAAACGACAAAAAATGACAAAAAATCGGTTAAAAACGACAAAAATCGGTTAAAAACAACAAAAAAAATCGGTTAAAACGACAAAAAATAACTAAAAAGCGAAAAAAACGAAAAATAATCGATAAAAACGACAAAAAATGATAAAAAAAAATCGGTTAAAACGACAAAAAATAGCTAAAAAGCGACAAAAACGAAAAAAATCAGTAAAAGCGACAAAATGACGAAAAATGACATAAAATCAGTAAAAATGACCAAAAAGCGACAAAAATGACTAAAAATCGGTAAAAACAACAAAAAAACTACAAAACGACAAAAAATCGCTTTAAAACGACAAAAATTGACAAAAAAAGCGACAAAAGGACAAAAATTGGGTAAAAATGACAAAAAATAATCAAAAAATGACAAAAAAGACAATAAATGGATAAAAACGACAAAAAATTGCTTAAAACGACAAAAAATTGGTAAAAACGACAAAAAATGACAAAAAACGATAAAAAAGACAAAAGAAAAAAATGTTCAAAACTAATCAAAATTGTTCAAAAAAGAAGAAAAAAAATTTTGCCCGGGCAAAAAAAAAAAAAAAACCACCTATTCTCAAGGGACATAATTTCCATGTTTTGTGGGTAAACTATTTACCCGGGTATTTATAATTTCTGGGAATAAATTTTTTATAAGCCAACAAACGTGGTAATAGATTCCCATCTTAAATTTTTTCGGGAATAAAAAAAATATCGCGTACCAAACGCCCCCTAAATGTACTGCTAGTTTTACGTAGGGGTGAAAAAAAATGTGTCTACCAATATTTGAACGATCGTGGGCTCCATGATCACTTACCAAATTATAGAAAACCATCAAGCTTGATTTAGGTAGGTAGGACATAACATGTATCAAGTATCTGATCATTCATAACTGTATTTATTAGTGATGTTTATGGTAGTCATTAGTGAAATTCATTTCATAAATATATTTGTATTAATTCTACATTAGTAAAATTGCGTAGGACAATTGAACTAAAAATATTGAATAACAAAACCAAAACCTAGTAAATGTTGTCTGCTAATTCAAGTAGCCAGTCTATCCTCTCTACATATGTTCCTATATTGACCAGTAATGTCAATATCAGCACTGTTGGGAATCGGATACGTCCTTCTGCGCTCCGATACCGTGTCTGAGACGTTGTCGTAGTGAAAACTTAGGCCAACCCACCTGAAATAACCAACCTCCATCTAACGGACACCAAGCACAGATAAAGACAAGTATATGACGGTGACTACGTCACTGGACAAATCCCAATCTCTATAACTCAGATAAAATTACAAGTTGACAAAAACTAATGTTGAATCATTTGCCCTAATAGGTTCAACCCCCTCACCACACTCAAGAAGAAAAAAAAGATTACAATTGAAATCGCTCACCAACCCGTAGCAACCTCCCTAACCGAAGTTGACGACCCCTCGGTTAGATCTCTTCTTCCTTCTGTCTTGGATAGCGAAGTCCTAAGAGCAATCTTCCTAACCGAAGTTGACGACCCCTCGATTAGTCTTCCTTCTGTCTTGGATGGCGAAGTCCTAAGAGCAAAGTGCGAAACTTTCTCTTAGATTTCCTGTGGACGAGTACCTCAAATCTCCACTTTTTATTTTGTGCTTTGTGCCTCCACCCTCACCCCATATATATAGGATGAGAAAAACCTATTTTAGGACATAATAGAATTTGTTAAATAGAAAGCCCTCAAATAAGAATCCTACTACACCTAAAATAGCCCATCAACAACATATTTTAGATTATAATATGATCTCTTAAATAGGAAACCCTCAAATAAGAATCCTATTATATCTAAAATAGTCCAGTACTAATTATGGACATCCAAATCAAATTAAATCAAATACTTAATAAGATTTTGACTCCATAAATATGCTATTACCAAATCCAGACTGGACTCCAACAATCTCCCCCTCCAGTCTGATGAGAAGGTATTGACCCCATGGCTCCTCAACTGGACTCCATGCCTGTCGTCATGCGACAGAGTTTCTGCTCCCCCATGCCACTGATCTTCGATCCCCCGAGCTGTTTTGCATCTTCTGTAACCCCTGTTTCTCAATTTTTTTATATTTTATTTTATTGTGTTTGAAAGTAATTTATTTTTGAAACTTTGTAAAAGATATTTACTAATTTTTCTGCATTTCAAAATGTAGTTTGTAATTAACGGTTTGAAAGTACTATTTAGTTTTAATAAATATTTGTTCTTGAAATTTTATTATTGAAATTATAAAGTTATTTATTATTATGTTTGGATTTTCAAAAAAAAATATCGGTTTTGAAAATAGTTTGAAAATCATGATTATTTTTGGAGCAATAAAAAGATTTAGTAACTTATTTTGAATAAGATTTAGATTTATAAAATATATTTTACCTTATTTGATAACATCAAACATTATTTAAAATACTTATGTTGACTAATTGTGGCATTAAGAATTATCTAATCTAGATTTGAAATATTATTTGATTTAACGATTTATCTATTATATGATTTAAATTGCTTTGATAAACATTAAATTTATCTCAAAGTTTTTATGTTGAATTTGATTTGGATTTAGATTTGGATTTGAATTCATATGATTTGGATTTAAATAATTTATTTGATTTAAATTTATGGAGAGACTTGTCCGTTAGAAATTCTAATCCTATTTGAATCATATCTAGTATTAGATAGATTATTTCTTATTTGAACTAATCATATTCCTATCCAAATTAGTTGATAATCCTAGTCATATCTTTATTGATTGAGTTCTAATCATATCCTAATTCACTAATTGCTTTCCATTATCTATATATATTGAACCTATAAAATAAAATCATCTCGTATACCTTCTTTTCCAAAATTTCTCTCTTTTTTCGTCATAATTATCCCAAATTCGTCATAAATTCAGCCTTCCTTTTCAAATGTTTTACCAAGTTCGAAGGGCCATAACTTTCAACTCCGTACTCCATTTGACCTCTATTTTTTGTAACCGTCTCGAGGTATATTTTCTGAATATAAAATTTATTTTCAAATAATTTTAACCTAATTTACGGGAAAATTCGTGGAGTGTCAGTTGTCGGAAATTTGACACGTTTCGGTATTTTTGAGATTCGGGGAGAACCAGGAATTGGAATCACGATCTGTTTAAAGTTTTGGAACACTGATCAAAAAGTACACATCATATATTTTTCTTAACAATTTTCCAAAATATTTTATTTTTTGTTTTTATTTTAGAGGTCCGTCTCATCAATTGAGATCATCTTGCGTATTTTTTGCATCTACGACTATTTGTGCTAACACAATCATACCGCGCGTCAACTACAACCAACTCAAGACAAGTAATTGTTGATGCTTTTATGTGCATTTACTTTATATTGTCGTATTTCACTTATACATGTTATTTTTCGTGTCTTGACTTTTACACACACGAGAGTTGAATGATTGACTATTGTTCATGTTTTCTCATTGATATCGTGATCGTTCTCGTGACCGTATTTTCATGATTGTGAGCTATGGATATTAGAGGGGTACAATTATTAAGCACGTGGACAAAGCCCAGATTGTATTATTGGCAACTCTTCCGTTTACGGGGGCGGACCTTATAACCCCATCGTTCGCCCAAGCCGTCCATGTGTAGGAACGTTGTACTTCTCACGACACGTGCACTACGAGTGTTTATATGAGTCTCTTTACTTTTCATGCTTGTTACTTTCCTTATCAGTTTCTTTCATCCCATGATTTCTTGTTCATATTGTTCATTGTTTCCATTGATCATTGTTTCACATGTTTAGTGTTATATTGCTTTATATTGTATTTGTATTGTGATGGCTCGACTTGTACTTGTTCCAATCCTGACTGCATATTTTTTTCAGTTGATAGATCATTGCTGACTTACTCTCTTGCTTGGGTTCCTTCGGGTGGAGTTAGAGATGTCCTGGAAGCCAAACCTAGAGACTAGTTAGAATTGTTGTAATAGATTTTGTGAGATGTCGTATTCGGTTAAATATAAATCTTGTAAATGTTGTAGCAATGTGAATGAGCAATAAAGTTATATTTTATATGAAATGAACATTGTGGCTAGACAGCGTACTACTGCCGACACTGCGGCGTAGGCTGGGCTTGGACACGTACTCGCATCTCAAAAAACGGGTGCGGGTCGTGACAAGTTTTTATGGTGGCCCATGCAGGTCCATTTTCGCAAAATTATGCGAACTTGTAGTAGTACCTATATTAGTCGTACTACTGCAAGCCTGCGATTAGGATGCTCATTCACAATTAGGTTGATTTATTTTTAAAAATGACTCGGCCTAGGACTAGGTACACCGTGGGTAACCCATAGAATTATTTTGAATTGATTGTATGGGTAGTTAAGATTGTTACATAGGCAACATGATTAAGGTGGTGATATTCATTGAATTTTGAGATGCCCTATTTGATAAAGTTGAAATTGTGATTTGATAAATGACTCTAATCAAAGATGGATAGAATTCTCGATTGATAAATTGAATATTTTGGTTACTGTTGAAGATGAAATTTTTAGCTTTTGGTATTCTGAGTCTTAAATTTCTATATGATCGATGAATTATTGATAAGGTCGAATATTTAATTTTTTAAAGAAAATAATTTTGATTTGATCAATAAAATTAAGGTATGATTTGAAAATTTATGGAATTTAAACTTTTGAGGAGATTATGAAAATGTTGAATTTTGAATTTAAAATAAAATTGAGGAATTTAAAGATTTGTGAAGTTAGATTTTGAAGATATTTATCAAGTTGGATTAAGGGTTGTGAATTTGATAAGATGATATTCATGATTGCTACATCACGGTATTAAATTGAGTTAGTGAATTAAAAAAAATGATTGAATTTGAGGATTTTTTTTAAATATTCTTAAGGATACGAATTTATTTGATGAGTGATAACTTAGATGTCATGTAGGTAATACTCCTCCGAACTATATCCATTGACTATATTTCCATCCTTCTTTATCAATCTTCTTATTAAGAAAAAAAAAATATTTTTATCTCATTGATCATTATTCCTTTTTAAATTTTTCTATCTTTTCACCTGACCAACCAAGCCTATTTTTTCTGCCATCCTTAAATTTCGAGGACGAAATTTTTCTAAGGTGGGTAGATTTGTAACCCCTGTTTCTCAATTTTTTTATATTTAATTTTATTGTGTTTGAAAGTAATTTATTTTTGAAACTTTGTAAAAGATATTTACTAATTTTTCTGCATTTCAAAATGTAGTTTGTAATTAACGGTTTGAAAGTACTATTTAGTTTTAATAAATATATGTTCTTGAAATTTTATTATTGAAATTATAAAGTTATTTATTATTATGTTTGGATTTTCAAAAAAAAATACCGGTTTCAAAAATAGTTTGAAAATCGTGATTATTTTTGGAGCAATAAAAATATTTAGTAACTTATTTTGAATAAGATTTAGATTTATAAAATATATTTTACCTTATTTGATAATATCAAACATTATTTAAAAAACTTATGGTGACTAATTATGGCATTAAGAATTATCTAATCTAGATTTCAAATATTATTTGATTTAACGATTTATCTATTATATGATTTTTAAATTGCTTTGATAAACATTAAATTTATCTTAAAGTTATTATGTTGAATTTGATTTGGATTTAGATTTGGATTTGAATTCATATGATTTGGATTTAAATAATTTATTTGATTTAAATTTATGGAGAGACTTGTCCGTTAGAAATTCTAATCCTATTTGAATCATATCTAGTATTAGATAGATTATTTCATATTTGAACTAACCATATTCCTATCCAAATTAGTTGGTAATCATAATCATATCTTTATTGATTGAGTTTTAATCATATCCTAATTCACTAATTGCTTTCCATTATCTATATATATTGAACCTATAAAATAAAATCATCTCACATACCTTCTTTTCCAAAATTTCTCTTTTTTTGTCATAATTATCCCAAATTCGTCATAAATTCAGCCTTCCTTTTCAAATGTTTTACCAACTTCGAAGGGCCATAACTTCCAACTTCGGACTCCGTTTGACCTGCAGTTTTTTTGTAACCGTCTCGAGGTATATTTTCTGAATATAAAATTTATTTTCAAATAATTTTAACATAATTTTTTAGAAAATTCGTGGAGTGTCAGTTGTCCGAAATTTGACACCTTTCGGTGTTTTCGAGATTCCGGGAGAACCAAGAAATCGGAATCATGATCCGTTTGAAGTTTCGGAATGCTGATGAAAAAGTACACATCATATATTTTTCTTAACAATTTTCTAAAATATTTTATTTTTTGTTTTTATTCTAGAGGCCCGTCTCATCAATTGAGATCATCTTACGTATTTTTGGCATCTACGACTATTTGTGCTAACACAATCATACCATGCGTCAACTGCAACCAACTCAAGACAAGTACTTGTTGATGCTTTCATGTGCATTTACTTTATATTGTCGTATTTCACTCATACTTGTTATTTTTCGTATCGTGACTGTTACACACACGAGAGTTGAGTGATTGACTATTGTTCATGTTTTCTCA
The DNA here is from genome assembly GCA_029216955.1 of Iris pallida. NCBI lineage: Eukaryota > Viridiplantae > Streptophyta > Magnoliopsida > Asparagales > Iridaceae > Iris > Iris pallida. The sequence continues at coordinate 19,487,835 of JANAVB010037020.1, forward strand.
TTGATATCATGATCGTTCTCGTGACCGTGTTTTGATGATTATGAGCTATGGATATTAGAGGGGTACAATTATTAGGCACGTGGACAAAGTCCAGATTGTATTGTTGGCAAGTCTCCAGTTTACCGGGGCGGGCCTTATAACCTCATCGTTCGCCCAAGCCGTCCATGTGTAGGAACGTTGTACTTCTCACGACACATGCACTACGAGTGTTTATATGAGTTTCTTTACTTTTCATGCTTGTTACTTTCCTTATCAGTTTTTTCCATCCCATGATTTCCTGTTCATATTGTTTATAGTTTCCATTGATCATTGTTTCACATGTTTAGTGTTATATTGCTTTACATTGTATTTGTACTGTGATGGCTAGACTTGTACTTGTTTCAATCCTGACTGCATATTTTTTCAGTTGACAGATCCTTGCTGACTTACTCTCTTGCTTGGGTTCCTTCGGGTGGAGTTAGAGATGTCTTGGAGGCCAAACCTAGAGACTAGTTAGAATTGTTGTAATAGATTTTGTGAGATGTGGTATTCGGTTAAATATAAATCTTGTAAATGTTGTAGCGCAATGTGAATGAGCAATAAAGTTATATTTTATATGATATGAACATTGTGGCTAGACAGTGTACTACCGCCGACACTGCAACGTAGGCTGGGCTTGGACATGTACTCGTATCTCAAAAAGTGGATGCAGGTCGTGACATCTTCCTTCGTCTCCAACTCCTCGACTGTCACGTCGACGCTAGCTGCCATGCGCAGCACCTTTTACACCACTAGGATCCTGCCGATATCAATAACACGATCAAGACCGAAGTCCCTGATGATTAACCTCACCGCAAGTCTCGGCTGCCTGTCCCCGACTTCTGTCTTCCACCGAAAAGTGTTAACGTTCCGACGAGCTTCTTCATCCTTGGCTGACCCAACCAAGCAGATGCTGCGGTCCTCCTGAGATTCGAACTCCTGAACCTTTCCACCTTCGTGTATGAACTTGAAGCTCCCCCATACACATGCGTCCTCGAGCAGAACATCACGCATTGTGCATACCGTCGATGATCCACAGCTCCCCCTAAACAGTGTGAATGATAATGCTCCCGCCTCAGATTGGGTTTGTTGTAAACCTTGATCTCCTTTCTGGATTCGAACTGCTGAAACCGATGCCGCTCTATAAAGCTTTGGCAAACCACCCGTCGCCAAAATCGGATCCATAGAGCAACCTCCACCTGTAGACCGACCAGCTGTCATGGGACCGACAGACTGACCCTCAATCTTTGACTCACCACCATCCGTCGTTTTGTCTCGACGAACCGAATCCTCCGTATCCCTCAAAGCACCTAGAAGCCCCTCAGCAAGTTCTCTACGATCCACCTCATGTCGAGCACCCCTCGAGTATCCATCTGGTGCCTATGGCCTTCCTGTACAGCTCAACGGTTTGAGCCTGTACATGCCATAACAAAAATCTCTCCGAGCCAGCTGTTGGAAACCCTTCGGAAGCATCCAATCTTTGTCCCCAAACAGACTGCGACAACCATTATATGCCAGCCTCCCTATCGAAACCAAGTTGTAGCGCAAACTCGATACATATCGCACACCCTTGAGAACGAGCTTCTCACCGAGCTTCATTGTTAAGTGCACATTACAGATGCCTACAACTGCAGCTGTGCCCTTGTCGCCCATATTCATACGTCCAAACCTGCTACTGCGGTATGACGTGAAGATCCTCCTATGTGGAGTGGCATGATACAATGCCCCCATATCCATGACCCAGTCGCCGTCATGATATATGTCACAAGGTTCCTCTGCGTCGGTTGCTGCGATGATAATTTCTCCCACTGCTGTGAGATCCTCCTGATCGTCCTTGCTTTTTTCCTTCTCAGCTTTGAGCTTCATGCAGTTCCTCTTGATATGACCCCTTTCGCCACAGTGATAGCAGTCCTCCTTGCGGTCCACAATCGCAAGATTCTGAGAACTCCCTCATGTCCTCGCCTGTGAATTGGGTCTTCCCTTCCCGTAGGAAGTCACCAGAGCGGACTCTTGTGTAACCCCACCTCTCCGGTTTCATAAATTTTTAACTTTTATAATATTTAATAAATAATATTCAAGTTGTTCGTAATTGTAATACTTGATATTATAATTGAATTATTATATAAGTTAACTAATGATTTAAGAGTAACTAATTGGGAATGCTTCCCAAGTTACTAACTATTGTGGTCCCCACACCCTAAAAAATCCCCTAACCAAGTAGCAGCTTCCTAACAGAAATTAGGATACTTTTTGTAAAAAGTTTTGTATGAGGGACCTATTTGCATTTTATCATTTTTTTTCTATCTCTGTAAAATTTATGCTGGAAGGAGAGAGTGAGAAACTCATTCTCCACTCTATCAGAGCCAAGAGCTCGAGATCCCCTTTTCCTTCTTCTTCCTCCAAATCCTGTTGACCTAACCCTTACCCTAATTCGGAGGGAACCAAGCATCGACTTCCTCCTCGGCTGGAGCCTTCGACGGCAGCGAGATTCTTCCTGGCAAGACGGTGATTGTTCCTCGGCGACAGTGCGAAGCCTTCCTTCTCAGCAGCAGGCCATCTTCCTCGCTGATGGCGGGATCGTCTTCATCTCAACAACGACTTGGCTATAACAACGCCACTCCCAATGTCAATTTCATGGCAGCATTCTGTCCAGCTTGGCGCACTGCCATTCCGAGTGGTGACTGATCGTCTCTCCGACGACTGAATCATCGACGACGCAGTTTACTTCTTCGGCGACAAGTTCCAGCGACGCTTCCTCACTTCCCAACGAATCGATCACCACGGAGCTGCGCTCTTCGACGAACTTGATGCTTCGACTCCGACGATCCTTCCTCTTCAGCGACAAAGACTGAGTGCGGTCGTTCATGACGAGTGGGGGTACGATCCGGTAAGCGTTCATTCCTAGAAACCTAATTTCGTGATTTGAAGTATGGGACGACAATCTTGATGTGTGAATTTTCATTTCGATACGGGGACTGTCGTGTAGAAATTATGTTGGATTGATCGATCGATTAGGCGTGTGGCTTCGTCGAGATCGGTTGCGGTATGATTTCTTAAACCCATCGATCAAATCACTGTAAGTCTTCTTCTCTTCTGAGTAGTTTAAATTTGTTGATTTGTTCTGATCGGTTCCTTCCTCTGAGACAAGGGTTCTTGATTCTTTTTCGGTTGTCTAATTCTTTAAAGTGAACTCGGTAATTGATGTTGGAGCCGGCAGGGTGAGTGATCGATCAGGGCGTTGTTGATCGAGCGGTTTGCAGATCTCAGGGGGAACGAATCCATTGGTGAGTTAGTTTAATTCATTCCTAGGTTGTACGCTTAGATGGATTAGTCTGAGTTTAATTTCAACCATTTGCTCTGGTTGTGTTTGACAATTTGCAACAGAGAACTTCATTTGTGTTGGTTACGAGGAGACGAGTCTACTGTCCGGGATCGTGTTCGGCAATTCAGAACCTACTCTATTCTATTGATCCTCATTCATCCGGTAACCACGTTATCTTTCTATAATTCTAGAACATTTACTTCTTCTTTTGAGTTGGGTGCTTTAGCCGGGACCAGGTTGGGATAGGTTTTGTAGTTGAGTGTGCGTTGCCAAGCTCGCTGTTCAGACCTGTATGGTGTGCGTGTACGAGACTCTCACCGCATCATGTCTACTGTACCTGACTTTTGTCATGTTTGGTGCCGGTTGTGTCAGTATGGAAGTCAAGGCAGGAGTAGGTCATGCAGGGACGCTGGGTTGTTTACGTGATTGGATGGAGTTTAGAAGTTCAGTATATAACACTTTTTGTATAATTTCTGTTTGGTTTGGATTCATATGTTGATTTGTAAATAAGTATAATTGAATTTGTTATTAGTCTGTAGGTTCCTTCATTATTTTTGTATAATTCTCTTTGTCTTAGTTGCTTTTGATTTGGTGAATTAGGTTAGCGTGATGTTGGATAATAGAATAACTGAACTTATTTTAGAAATAGTGATGAGGTCCGCATATTTTCTCTATGGACTTTTGATCTTGCTTAGTTGTGAGTTGGAAGGAAAGGAAGTTAGTTAATGGTTTCATTTGCGCTCATAGTTTGAGTTGGATAAAATTAGTTGGAATAACAGCATGGAGCTAGTAGTAATGTGGATGTTCTGTTGTGAGTTGGTATATGGTTGGTTCCTTTGGGTTGTGAGTTCAGGAATGTGGGGAACCATTAAGTTGATGGGTGGTTAAATGCTTAAGACCAGTTGGTATATGTTGTGTACATATTTCTCTTCTGTGAGTAGGAAGCCAGTTATTTGGGTTTTGAATGTTATATTGGAGTTTGGCTTTAGCAGCAGTTCTGTTTATGAATGGTCTTAGTTAATTTCTTCTAAGCAGGTGCTTAATATTTCCAATAAGGTTGATGATAGATTGCCTAATATGTTTAAGTTAAGTAAGATCAGATTATTAGGTTTTAATCATAAACTCAAGTTTATTTTCCTTCTAAAACAAACTAGACTCTAGGTAATAAAGGGAAGGTTTGTGTTGGAACATAATTACTCTCATTTGTAAATAGGCTAGTCTAGAATAGAGTTTTAATTAATCAAATTGTGCCTAATAACAGGAGGATATCCAGATCTTCTACCCATACTTGATCACCCTGAGCAAGGCAAGTATACTCCTCGGACTTGTCCATTACTTCATATCTTGTATTCATGCTTGTACCTTCTTGTTGACTCGATAATTCACGAGATTATCTTGTATCTTGTTCCCTGAGTTTACTTATGTCTGGAAGAAAAAATACTACAGATGTGTGATGAAACCCGAGTTATTATTCATGTGAAAAGATTAGGCCCCGTATCGTGCACGCGGGACCGAAGCCGTACCATTTCATGTTCTCTGTTCTATCCAAGCCGATCACACACTCTGGATGTATTTTGATATATTGCACACGTCAGGTTCATTGTGTATTCATGTTCAGGCCTCATTTCATATTCCATGTATTTATTTCTTAGTATTCATGTTCAGGTTTTATTTCATGTTCTTATTTCTCGTACTTCATATTTTTTCTGTATTTATTTCCAAGTCATGATGTTCATGTTCATTTCCTTGGATATACTTAGCTCCGCTCCTGACTAGGATATGTTGCAGGTGTACTTGCAGGATACCATTCTACTTTATGGGCCAGTGCCCAGGATATTAGCTGAGTAGGATGGACCCATGACTTAGCTTGAGATTTCAAGTTTAGATTATTTTAGCTCTTCCTCTAGATATTGAATGTTGTGAGTTCATAATATTTTTCTAGTACTTTTATGATATTATGATTAGTGGATTATGGTGATCATTTTGGGAACGTTTATAGATGCTGTGATTGTGCACATTCATGTTTATCTGGTTAGATTTTCCTAGCTTGGTACAACTTACTTCGTCGTATCTAACGACGAAGGCTGGGCGTGTCTGACTCGTGTTCGATTATTCGGGAGCGGGTCGTGACATCCTGCGATGATTCTACTTGCTTGCGTCGGACCTCCTCATTCAACAAGCTACTTTTGACTGCCTCCATCATGACAACTCCATCAGGCGCGGAGTTGATCACCGATACCACCAACGTCTCCCAGCTTTTCGACAAAGAACTCAAGAGCAGTAGGGCCTGAAGCTCATCATCAATCACCATCTTCATCGCATACAGCTGATTGATGATACCATGAATCTCGTTCAGATATTGTGCCACTACCCTCCGTGTACTTCGAGTTAACGAGTTGGCAAATAAGAAACGCCTTGTTGCTAGCCATCTTCCTTTCATACAGCGAATGTAGCTTCTTCCATAATGCTTTTGCTGAACTCTCCATGGACACGTGGTGAAACACCGAATCATCCAACCATTGGCGGATGAATCCAATGGCGTTCCGATCCAGTCATTTCCAGTCTTCAGCAGCTTTGTCCATTGGCTTTGCGTTGTTGCCCTCCAACGGACCATGCAAGTCCTTGCACCAGAGTAGATCCTCCATCCTTGGCTTCCAAATCGCCCAGTTTCCCCCATGAGGGTGATCATACGAGTGTTTATCTGCTCTGTAGACATGGTTTCCAGAACCTACAAAGCTCTGATACCAGATGTTGGGAATCAGATACGTCCTCCTGCGCTTCGATACTGTGTCTGAGACGTTGTCGCAGCGAAAACTTAGGCCAACCCACTGACATAACCAACCCCCATCTAACGGACACCAAGCACAGATAAAGATAAGTATATGACGGTGACTACGTCACCTGGACAAATTCTAATCTCTATAACTTAGATGAAATTACAAGATTGACAAAAACTAATGTTGAACCTTTTGTCCTAATAGGTTCAACCCCCTCACCACACTCAAGAAAAAAAATATTACAATTTAATTTGTTCACCAACCCGTACCAATCTCCCTAACCGAAGTTGACGATCCATCGATTAGATTTCTTCTTCCTTCTGTCTTGGATGGCGAAGTCCTAAGAGCAAAGTGTGAAACTTTCTCTTAGATTTCCTGTGGACGAGCACCTCGAATCTCCACTTTTTGTGTTGTGCTTTGTGCCTCCACCCTCACCCCATATATATATAGGATGAGAAAAACCTATTTTAAGTCATAATAGGATTTCTTAAATAGGAAGCACTCAAATAAGAATCCTACTACATCTAAAATAGTCCATCAACATCCTATTTTAGATTATAATAGGATCTCTTAAATAGGAAATCCTCAAATAAGAATCCTATTATATCTAAAATAGCCCAGCACTAATTATGGACATCCAAATCAAATTAAATTAAATATTTAATCAGATGTGGACTCCATAAATATGCTATTACCAAATCCAGACTGGACTCCAACAAGCACCTACCGACACATCAAGTAATATATATAGCCCAAGTATGTGTATTATCATAAAGCAATTAAATAGACCATAATTTGGCAATGATAGCAATATTAGATGAGTTGAATGCGGAATCCTTGTAAAAATCTAACTGCTAAGGACTGGTTTTACATTTCGGTTGAGAAAAGTGAACTAGGCGATGGACACGTGTCGATATATATATAGTCGCAACATAGTGGCGAACGTGGGACGACTCCGAGGAGGACACATGTCTCATATAAGAACTGTCGCTTGTTAGTAGTTCCACCATCTACAAAAGTTTTTTTTAGTTATGAGTTGTTCACACTTGAATTGCTTACCAATTGCCAAAGATTACCAAATGAATTGTGATATCTCATAAATTTCACGCTAATGCCCAAACTATTATTTCTCATTACCGAGCAAATAAATAAATAAATAAATTGTATGAGTGTCTTCCAGACCATTTCTTCAACTTTGGAATATGCTTTTTGTTAGTCCCGGGGCTTGATCAAAGATGGTAAAACTGATACAATCGAGATCTACGATGTTACAAAGGACCAAATAGCCAGATTACAATATGAAGGAGGAAAATAGCGAAGAGAAGATCTCTCGTTCTTTCTTGCAAACGTGTTGCAATTGGGACAGAACGAATTACAAAATCTAGAGAAAGATGAGATGAAGAACAGTTGCTGGAGTGTCAAAACACCGTTGTTCAAAGCAAGATTCGCCCCACACGAATTGCTTCCAGGAACCAGCAAGTTTGAAGAACTTGTGGAACGCTCGAAGTCACCTCCGTTCTGACCCCTCGGATGGACTTGCAATGGCGGCAGCAACTCCCTCTCTCTCTCTCCTTTTCTGACTTATAATTTTCGTAGTACCCATAAAGGAGGCCAGAAGAGAGTATATATAGAGAGAGGGTGGAAACCCTAGCCGCATCTTTAGTTATGGAAAGATTGAATCAAATCCCAAAAAGATAGCAACGAGATTAATTCAAATCCCACAAAGATAGCAACGAAATTAATTTAAATCCCACAAAAAGTGGATCTGAATTAATCGCATTGAATCAGTCTTTCCATAACTGACTTGTAGTCTACACAGTCAGCGGAGCCCTCCATGCGGCAGCAGCAGCAGCAGCAGCCTGGCCGCATGAGCCGCATGGCCGTATGGACCGCATGAGCCGCATGAGCCGCATGGACCGCATGAGCCGCATAGACCGCATGGGCCACATGGCCGCATGGACCGCATGAGCCGCATGGCTGCATGGCCGCATGGGCCGCATGGCCGCATGAGCCGCATGGCCGCATGGCGGCGTGGCCGTATGGCCGCATGAGGCCGCATATGAGCCGCATGCCGCATAAGACCGCATGGCCGTATATGAGCCGCATGACTGCTGACGTGCTAAGTGCAAAGTACGCCAACAAAATGCCACATTATACCTCATGAGCCCATGAGCCCGAGTCCGAGTCGCTAAGCCCCTTTGGGGCTTAGCTCCAAATGGAATTAATCCAAGAGAATGACAAAAGCATTAATGCTTAATCCTTGGAGCCTTATTCTTACCTCCTAGTAAAATTACCCACATGGCTCCCTCCTTAGGGTCACCACCCAATGTGCATCTCTCAACAACACAACCAAGTATATGTTGAGATAACTCATGGTACATTTCCGATGTGGGACTAAAATTTTATAAGGCATATTGAGAGCAAGCTCTCTCCATGTAAAGAAAGCACCAACAATCCCCCACATATCACAACATATATATGTGTCTAGGGTTGAGCGTTCCCCATAGTAACTGTCCATTTTGCATTAGGATAGATGTCGCTGACGACTTGAATCTTCCCGTATGGGTTAAATAACAATGTAATACAAGAATGGACTACGCCTTGAATTCTGTACCACAATTGTAATTCTTTCCACTCACAAAGTGTAGTTACGTGTGGTTCTGGATATACATTAAAGGCCCTGCGCCAGCCTAGTTTCAGTATATAATTTTGGGCGTCTACAAGTTTACCCTCAAGAGACGGCCTGATATCTCTTTCCATACACTATATGTGAGTTCTTTATTAAAGAGACATGGCATGAAGCCTTGCGCTTCCTCGCGGTGCTACGCCGCTATGACATGGCCTAAAACCGAGGCATTACCCCTACCTGGGAACCTCATCGTAGTGTCATACTACTGTAGCATGAGGTCTCAGCCTCTTTGTAGTGCCAATCTACTCAGCATGAAGCCTAAGGCTTCCTTGCGGTGTTACGCCGCTACGATATGGCTTACAAGGCCGAGGCTTTACCCCTACCTGGGTACCTCATTGTGGTGTCGTACCACTGTAACATGGGGCCATCCTCCCCTTTGTAGTACTGTCTACAACTCTTTAATTACGTCATACAGCATTAGGCTACCTGCCTATTTGCGGTGCTACGCCGCAATGACTTGGCTTGCAAAGCCGAGGCATTACCCCAGACCTGGGAACCTCATGGTGGAGTCACCCCACTGTAGCATGAAGTTTCACTTCTTGTAGTGCTGCTCTACCGTGCTTCCTGTAAAGCACACCAGGCATTCACTCTGCCTGAGAACTCATTAAGGCGTTTAAGCCAACCTTCCACAGGATCTATTTTTTTCGCAGAAAATACATAGTAGACAACAGTGGTTATGGGTCCGTATTCCTTCCATGTTCCAGAGAACAAGTACCTACTGTTACCTGATAGTTTCCCAGTCAGTGATCCTCCTTTGAAGCAAAAGTTAGATGCCTAGTAGATTTCTCTTTGAACTAATAGCATAGAACTTTATGGTAGAATTACAAAGACACACTATCAGAATGCCTTCAAGCCCATTTTACAAGCTGTGTCATCGACCAACTAGCACTTGAGGCCCTTTATGAACAGATTTGTCAGGTTCTCCTGACTCCGAACATCAATCACTGCAATTACACCTCTTTTGATAAGATCGTGTACTGCCCTGTGCTTCAACCGCACAGTCATCTTCTTTCCGTTGAAGAGGTCATTTGATGCCACCGCCGCAGTCGCCTGGTTGTCATAGTATATCGATATCACCGGTATCTGAGCCCCAACCACTGGAAGATCATACATGAGCTCCCGAAGCCATTCTGCTTCATCTGCTGCAGTTTCAAGTGCATATAATTCAGATTCCATGGAGGAACGAGAGAGTATAGTCTGCTTCTTCGACTTCCACGATATAGCAGCTCCACCCAAGGAAAAGACATATCCACCTGTGGATCTCTCGCTTTCCACCTCTGAACACCAGCTAGCATCACTGAAGCCTTCCACTACTGTCGGATACCCGTTGTAGTGCAGTACATATGTCTGAGTCTTCTTAATATATCTCATCACCCGCTTCACAGCTTTCCAGTGCTCAATCCCTGGGTTGCTTGTGAACCGACTCAGCATTCCCACGACGAAAGCCATGTCAGGCCTTGTGGCAGTGGTTGCGTACATCAAACTTCTGATAACGCTAGAATACTCCAGCTGCCTGACGCTTTCCTTCGAGTTTGGCTTCAGCTTCTGATCACCCCTGTATGGCGTATCGATCCCTGAAAGATTCTTATACCAATAGCGTGCGAGCATCTTCTCAATGTAGTGAGATTGTGACAGCGCTACTCCAGTGTCTGTCCGGATGATCTTTATGCCCAAGATGACATCTGCATCCCCCAAGTCCTTCATATTGAACTTGGTTGAGAGGAATTTCTTTGTCTCTGTGACACAGCCTATATCCGTCCCTAGGATTAGCATGTCGTCCACGTACAGACAAACGATGACTCCTCTTCCATCAGCGAACTTTGTGTAAACACATTTGTCCGTCTCGCTGACTCTGTAGCCGTTTGACCTAATAACTTTGTCAAACTTCTCATGCCACATCTTGGGAGCTTGCTTCAAACCATATAATGATTTCACCAACTTGCAGACTTTGTCTTCAAGACCTTTGACGATAAATCCATCTAGTTGTTGCGTGTAAATCTCTTCGGTCAGCTCTCCATTCAGGAATGCTGTCTTTACATCTATCTGATGTATCACCAACTTATGTATAGCTGCTAGAGCGATTAACATCCTGATGGTGGTCATCCGAGCTACTGGAGCGTACGTGTCAAAGTAGTCTATCCCCTGTTTCTGAGAAAATCCCTTGGCTACCAGCCTGGCCTTGAACTTGTCAATAGTTCCATCTGCCTTCATCTTCTTCTTGAAGATCCATTTACATCCGATGGGCTTTTCTCCTTCAGGTAGATCTACTAACACCCATTTGTTATTGGAGGTGATAGAGTCAAACTCGTCATTCACTGCCTCCTTCCAGAAGATAGCATCTCTGGTCTTCATCGCCTCATCATAGGTAAGCGGATCTGCTTCTACATGATAGGTGACAAAGTTATCTCCGAAGTCTTTCGGTCTCCTCGCTCGCTTAGCTGACGGCTCTGCGAGTTCTGGTACAAGAGTTGTTTTATCAACAACAGCCTCTTCTTGGACTACTGGCCCATATGAGATTTTAGTCTCATTTGCACCTACATTATTTTCCGGAATGTCTGAAAGAACAATGTTTTTGTCTTTTGCAAACTTGTCTTCAAAGTATTCAGCATCGCGAGATTCGATGATATGATTTGACTCAATATCAAGAAATCTTCGAGCATCACTCTTCTCGACATACCCCAAGAAGATCGCCTTCGTAGTCCTTGTCCCCAGCTTCTGAATCTTCTGATCTGGGAGCTTCACATACGCCAGACACCCCCACACTCGAATGACATTCAAGTTTGGTCTGACTTTGAACCAGAGTTCATGAGGAGTTACGTCAGAAGTTGTATATGGCATTCTATTCAGAATGAAAGTGGCCGTTAATGCAGCTTCTCCCCAGTAACATTTTGGAAGACCTGCAGTAAGCAGCATTGAATTCATCATTTCTGTTAATGTTCGGTTCTTCCTCTCTGCTACTCCGTTGGATTGAGGAGAATATGGAGCAGTAGTCTCGTATATGATTCCATGTTCTTTGCAGAACGATACGAAGTCATGAGACCTGTACTCTCCACCTCGATCACTTCTCAACCTCTTGAGTTGTTGTCCAGTCTGCCGTTCAGCTTCGGCCCTGAACTCTCTGAACTTCTCGAAAGCTTCGTCTTTAGTCTTGAGCAAGTAGACGAACACGTATTTTGAGAAGTTGTCGATGAAGGTTATGAAATACTTTATTTCGGCCTTCGTAGAGAAATGTTTGAAGTCACAGATATCGGAGTGTACTAACTCCAGAAGATCTGTGCTTCGATTGACCCGATGAAAGGGTTTCCTTGTGATCTTCGTCTGAGCACATACTTCACACTTCTCCACCTTACCTCCACATTTGGAGATAAGTCCTAGACTAGACATTTTGTTAATTCTTTTACAACGAACATGTCCTAGTCTATTATGCCACAACTCAAGAGAATAATCAGAAAAAGCAAGTGCATTAATATCATCAAACTGATTGACAAGCTGAATTTTAAACATTCCTTCGGTTTGATAAGCCTTCCCGAAGTATGTTTCCTTCTTGGACATCAGCATCTGACCAGCATTGATGTTCATCCTCAAGCATGCGTTGCAGAGCAGGCTCCCAGTGATCAGGTTCTTGGCAATCATCGGAACATGCTTCACAACTTGAAGCGTCAGAGTGTTCCCAGAAGTAAGTTTCAGTTCCACGGTCCCGATCCCCAAAACTTCAGCTTGGGCCTGGTTCGCCATGACAACCTTCTCAGATATCGGCTGGTACGTGACGAACCATTCCTTGCCAGAACAGACATGGCAAGTCGCACCAGTGTCTATCCACCAGTCAGAGTCAACCCCCACAGTTGTGACCTGTGCGATCATAGCAACAATGTTAGAAACCAATGAAACCTTATTAGGCTCAACTTTCTCTGATTGTCTAGGCTTAGATCTGCATTCACTCTTGTAGTGGCCTTTCTTGTCACAATTGAAACAAGTCACGTGGGACTTAGTCTTCTGTTGCTTGAATGAAGGACCCTTCACTTTTAGATTAGTGAAGTCCTTCTTCTTGGGATGAGAAGCCGCCTGCTTCCCCTTGGGATCTCTCGTCTGTACTAGATTGGCTTTAGCCAACTGTTTGGACAGAGTGTCCACCTTCTGTTGGGAACGCATCTCGTCCTCAATATGGATCTCTTGAAGTAGATCTCCCAAGCTAATGTCTAGCTTCTTTCTGAGCATCCTTGCATAGAAGGTACTCCATCCAGCAGGAAGTTTTGAGACGATCCCTCCAACGACAAACTTGTCGAAAATGGGCATCTCTTCGTCTTCCAGTTTCTGACGCAGCTTTAGAAATTCTTTCACCTGTGGCAACATGGACTTCTCGTCCTCAAAGAGCAATTTGTGATATTTTTTAACCACAAACATCTTGCTCCTGTTCCTGTCTTCTTCATACAGATTTTCCACAGACTCCCATATGTCTCTGGCAAATTCCTTTTTTGAGTAGGATTCTGCCAGGAAATCCTCCATAGCATTCAGGATGAGAAGCCTGCAGATGCTATTTTCTCTTCTCCATTTGGTCTGGAGTTTGGTAGCCGCATTGATTGCGGCAGTAGATCCAGTGTCTGGAACAGAAGGTTCTTCCTCCAACAGAACATGATCAACGTCTTTTAGTTGAAGAGTCAGATAAACCTTTCTCTTCCAGACTTGATAATGCTCTCCATCGAACTTTTCCAACTTGTAGTAGTCCGATTGGACGAGCGAAGCATTAATGTTTTTCATCTACACGGATTTTGTTTTAAGATTGTTAGTCCCGCGGGACTTGATCAAAGATGGTAAAACTGATGCAATCGAGATCTACGATGTTACAAAGGACCAAATAGCCAGATTACAATATGAAGGAGGAAAATAGAGAAGAGAAGATCTCTCATTCTTCCTTACAAACGTGTAGCAATTGGGACAGAACGAGTTACAAAATCTAGAGAAAGATGAGATGAAGAACAGTTGCTGGGGTGTCAAAACACCGTTGCTCAAAGCAAGATTCGCCCTACACGAATTGCTTCCAGGAACCAGCAAGTTTGAAGAACTTGTGGAACGCTCGAAGTCACCTCTGTTCTGACTCCTCGGATGGACTTGCAATGGCGGCAGCAACTCCCTCTCTCTCTCTCCTTTTCTGACTTATAATTTTCGTAGTACCCACAAAGGAGGCCAGAAGAGAGTATATATAGAGAGAGGGTGGAAATCCTAGCCGCCTCTTTAGTTATGGAAAGATTGAATCAAATCCCAAAAAGATAGCAACGAGATTAATTCAAATCCCACAAAGATAGCAACGAAATTAATTCAAATCCCACAAAAAGTGGATCTGAATTAATCGCATTGAATCAGTCTTTCCATAACTGACTTGTAGTCTGCACAATCAGCGGAGCCCTCCATGCGGCAGCAGCAGCAGCCTGGCCGCATGAGACGCATGACTGCTGACGTGCTAAGTGCAAAGTACGCCAACAAAATGCCACATTACGTTTCATGAGTCCGAGTCCGAGTCGCTAAGCCCCTTTGGGGCTTAGCTCCAAATGGAATTAATCCAAGAGAATGACAAAAGCATTAATGCTTAATCCTTGGAGCCTTATTCTTACCTCCTAGTAAAATCACCCACATGGTTCCCTCCTTAGGGTCACCACCCCATGTGCATCTCTCAACAACACAACCAAGTATATATGTTGAGATAACTCATGGTGCATTTCCGATGTGGGACTAAAATTTTACAAGGCATGTTGAGAGCAAGCTCTCTCCATGTAAAGAAAGCACCAACACTTTTCGGGTCCACTGTCCCATAACTCCCACCATAAATGGTCTTATAATACGTCCCCGTGGCTCAATCCGCTGATCTACAGCCATCCAATCAGAACTTTTATGTCTCTCTACTGACCATAAGGGTCACTCGGATTTGGCTGTAAGACTGGACTTGAACTTACATTTGACAGAACAGATGTAATCCCCTTGCTGGCTTGACCTGAGGTCCTGTAACTATATCTTGGCTGCAAATGCACAAAGCTCGAGCTCAGCTTGATTCGGCTCGACAAAATCTCAAGTAGACTCAGACTCAACTCAACTCAGTTAAAGATTGAATTTGAACAAAATATTGAGTTTGATTTCTTTAACGAGCCGAGCTTGTAGAAATTTTAGCTCAAAAGCTCGTGAGCAAGTTCGCCTCGATAAGCTCAAAGAGTAATAAGTTCGACTTAGACTTAGTTATGACTTGATATGCTCGACAACTCGGGTAGACATTTACATTTTGGGCATGAGTCAAAGCTATGATCCATATATGCATGTTAACATACACCTAACCCTAAGGTTTTACATATATGACCCTCTCTTTCTTCTCATACATTATTCTCTCCAAAACCACTTTCCTTGTGTCAACCAAAGCTCTAATCCTAAAAATTTCTTCATTATTTTTCATCTCTCTCTTCCAATGTCCATATTTTCTTCATATTTCTTTCTGAGTGAAATTTATTTCTTTTTTCTTTCTTTAATTTTCTTATTTTGATACAAATTAAATTAACATGTTATTTTCTTTGATGGAACTTATTGATAAGAAAGCAGACACGAGTTTGACTCCGAGCTCAAACAACTTACAAGCAGCTCTCGAGTAACTCGAACTCGATTTGCAACCAAACAAGTCGAACTTGAACATCTTCTTATAAGCTCGGACTCGAGCTCATGTTCAAGTTCGGCTCGGTTAGGTCAACCAACCATCCTACTGCAGGAGCCGGACCTGGATCATGCAAGGCTTGACAACCCTATTCTGGATGCTCTCTTTTAGCAATACTGTTGGTGGATTTTTCTTGTCCAAATATCTTAAAACAATAGGTTTGTCCTAAGAAGGATATGCTCGAATAGTCTAAACTATAATCATCAACCCTTAAAGCAATAAGTACGAGATTTTGGTCTAATGGGTGGATACATGCATCCGTGCATCTAGTCTACTAACTAGCCACTGTATCTCATCATTCCCAGGCCTTACGGATCCAATTTTGGTAAATAATTCTATGGATTCTCCCAACTTACATGATTATGTTTTACCGACACTTGCCGGCTTATGCAAATTAATCTCCATAACTTCTCTACCTTCTCTTTCTCTTCTCGATAGAGGTTCCCATAAGAATACTTGCTAGATCAACCTACTTTTGGTATACGAAATATTATATATCCGAAAATTTTATATTTCTGAAAATCAATTTTTTTTTGGAATTATATTCCCTGAATAATTCGTACCAATGCTCAGACGTATGCCCATATCGCTGAACTTAGGAGTGGGGCTGAACAACGGTTATGTTCGATTCAAAAACCGATGAAACCGAGAGCCCATTTTCAAAAAATCCAAAACTGATCCGAACTCAAGTAAACCGATAAAAACATAACCGAAAATGTATGTTCGGTTTATGGTTCAGTTCGATTTTATGGGCCAATTGGGCCGGCCCATAAAATAAAAGACATTATACCTAAATAACAGGTCTTCTCAAATATAGCAGAATATCAGTTATAGCAGAATATACAGACAACAAAATATAACAAAGCAATCAATTACAAGTCCTCTCAAATCTCAAGCCATCAACTAGAGCAGAATCAGTAAAAAAAAAAAAATACAACATAGTATCATTAAGAAAAATGTCATTACAAATTACAAATAAATAAATTCCATTACAACTTCTCTCAACATCAGACTCAACATTAGAATAAGTTTTGCCACAAGTGCAGAATAAGTTTCGCCTACAACGCTCAGAAAGAAATTACAAATAAATAAATATAGTCCCCCATTACATAGTCCACCCTCCCCAAATTCCATTATTACAAAAATAAAGTTTTGGAAATAAATTGCAAGAGTCCACCCTCTCTTCTAAACAACAAAATTGGACAGCACCAACATAAATGTCAGAAAATGCATAGTTCTCTAAGAGAACTTCTCGTCTCAATAAAGCCATCATCATCAAGCCCATTTTCCTGGACAACAACACAATAAAAAAAGGGGAATTTTTTTTCCTAAAATGAGGTCGGATGAGGCTCATTTATGCATCATAGTTTGAGGCATGTAGTATCAGTTCTCCTATTCTCAAGCCAACATTATCATTTCCACTTTCTCATCTAATATGTTAGTAAATTTTTAAGAAAAGACGATAAATTAACATCATATATACCAAACTAAATGGCTGCATTAAATGCCTCGCCATCAGTTGCACAATGTACTAAATGCCTCACCAAATGGATGCAGTAATTAAACTCCTCGCCAATGGACTAGAGAGTGGAGACAACAGCAAGTTGAAGGCTTGGAGACAAGAAGTAACAGCAACAGTACGACAGTAAGAACAAGCTCCCATAAAGAGCAGCAAGATAGCAAAAGAATGAATCAGCAGCAGTAAGACAATAACAACAAGCTCCCAAGAAGTAACAACAACAGTAATATGTTACATACTCCCATAAAGAGAAGTAGTAGCAATAAAAGAGCAGCAATAGCAATAAAACCAACGAGACAAGAAGTAACAATAGTAGATAAATGTTACATACACCCATAAAGAGCAGCAGCAGCAGTAACAAGTAACAACAACAGTAACGAGACAATAAATGTAAAATTTACTCCCAAAAGAGTAGCAGTAGCAGTATGTAACAAGAGCAGTAAATGTACTAGCAATACAACAATCTCCCAAAATATAGCAGTAGTAAATTTGGCAGCAAGTCTAGCACAGAAAGTTTGTACTCCAAAAATATTACAAATATTGTCTCCAACTAAAAGTTTGTGTTCCCAAATATTACTCCAATTTTAAAGAGCGTAAGTATTCAAACCTCGCTTGTTGACGTTAATTCCACCGTTAATTTATCCAAATCTAAATGAAAGAATGAATCAATAAGTTAAAAAATACACAAAAAGATACTAAAATAATGCAATAAATAAGAAAATAAAAAATTACCCTTTTCAACTTTATACACATCTTCAAACTCCTCTTCAATAATGGATACTATGGGTTGATTGGAAGCCCCCCGAAACCAATCTTGACAACAAATAAGAGCTTGGACAATTTTTGGAGTCAAAGAGCTCCTATATGAACCAAGCACATGGCCACCCATGCTAAAAGCGAATTCGAACGCCACGGTAGATATGGGAAAGGTCAACACATCCGAGCCATCTTCAATAGAATTGGAAAACGATGAGAATGAAGCTTCCACCATTCTAACATATTAAAATCATAACTCTCATCATCATCATCTACGGTGCTCTCATCTAGATATCGATCGAACTCCGATTTAGCATCACCACCACCCAATTTTATCTTATGTTTCTTGAATTGGGCTTTCATAAACCTCTTCAATTACAAGTTGTACAAAGGTTGATTTGCATTAGAAGGTTCAACTCTTTCACTAGTAGTAGTACTACCACTTTGGGGAAGAGCTCATATTTTTGTATTCATGGAACATAGAGTACGCAACACTTTTCACTTTCTTTTTCACAGAATCGCTCTTCTTCGGACCATAGAGATAATCAAGAGCATATTTCATATATTACAACTTATGTCGAGAATCAAGAATTTGTGCAATAAATATTACCATATTTATTTTCTCAATGCCTCCCCCCCAATATTTTTGATACGTTTCTCTTATTTTATCAGCCATAAGAGAGAATCAAAGTCATCACTCTCCTTCGAAGTGCACAAAAGAATATCGATATGATTTCATTAAATAAATTATTGCAAGTGACATATAAAGATCCAAAAATACACAAAGTAAGTTCATAAAAGTATTCTAAGAAAGTGCATAATCTTCTTGCATTGGTCTAATCAACTTCAATAGGATACTCATCGTTCTCCGTTAGTTCTACATTGAACGATGGATTTTGTCCGACGGATTTCTCAAAGGCACTTTCAAACATTTATGTCGTGTCCAACATCAAATTTGTAGAGTTCCAACGGGTGCTTACATCAAGACACATTTTTTACTTTGTATCTTTTTGGCTTCAAAACACTCTTTAAACTTTTGAAATCAACTAGAAGAATGTCTCACATATCTCACCGCATTTCGAACAAAAGCAACTGGTGGAGACATCAATTTCAAGCCTTCAACCACAACAAGATTAATGATATGTGCAATGCATCACATGTGTAAATACTTGCATTGTAGAATGCTATTTCCCCAATTTTGAATCTTCTTGCTTAAATAAGAAATAGCAATATCATTAGAACACGCATTGTCTACCGTAATAGTGAATATTCTATTAGTACCCCACTCCAGCAAACACTTCTCTACCGCTTTCCTGATGGCCTCACCTTTGTGACTTAAAATTGGACAAAAGTTTATAATTTGTTTCTCAACTCCCACTCATCGTTTATGTAATATGCCGTAAGACACATACAATTGATTTTTTGCAACGATGTCTAAGTATCCGTCGTAAGACAAACCATTTGCTTTGACTCTTTGAAGTATGTTTTTAACTTACTCTTTTCAATATAGTAAATCTTATAAGAATTCTGAGCCACGGTCCATCTTGACGGAACACGAAAACTAGGACACGCCACATTCATGAAGTGTCTAAAGCCCTCACACTCCACAAATCGAAATTGAAGCTCATCAATGATAATCATGTGTCAAGGCCTTTCTCACCTCGTCTTGATTAAATTTTCAACTAGCCAGTATTAATATATCCTTGCCCTTCGTCATTGATTGCAAGTTGAGTATTGTTTGACTATAATCATAATTCTTTAGATTTAATGGACATGAATTCCAGTGATTTTTTCCATTACTAGTCCTATTTAGGTTACTACGGCAATGGTATTCTTTTCCGCAATGACTACAACTTGCTTTTGGACGACCATCTGTACCAAATTTTTTTTAAAATCTTTCCAATGTAGAGCACTTTCCTTCATAGGCTTTCTTTAAACCCGAAGTCTCGAATTATGATTAGATGTAGGCTCATTTGGGATTTGAGAGCTAGTTGGTGGTTGATGTTCACCTTCTTGCGACATCTAAAACAACAAATATGTACTTTGAATGTATAAAAAATAAATAACAAATTTCAATAATTTTTTTAAGAAATACGCACTTTACATGAATATGATGTTTTTTTAATTTACAGCACGTGCAGGCTCAGTTAATTCGTGTGTCTTCCCGCACACGATTTTTAGCCGATTGTCATGTCGTTTTGGACTCTTCGTGCAGATCTTGTCCACACGGACTTTTTCATCATCGTCTCACACGTCCGCCACACGCACTCCGCGCGCTCCAGAGCCTCACGGGACGGCCGACGTCTTTCGATGCGACGGGCAACTCAACGCCTCGCTTTGCCCACGACGCCGAATGCGCCCCCGACGTCTTCACGACGCCTACGACAATCGATGCCACCCAGCCACCTTTTCTATGCGCACGACGTCCTTACGACGTCTTCTAGACGCCTATACGGTGCCGCACGATGGGCCGCGTGGTCGACCATCGTTTATACCCGTGGTAGAATGGTGCCGGTCCTCGACCATCCGTGTGGCATCCTAGCCATTGAGTTTTTATGCACAGGCGCCCCATTATGTCCTACGCCAGCTCAGATCATGACCATTTTTTGTCAGTCCTACGACATTGTGGATGCCCCCGCATCGCACAGGCTAGGCTCATCATTGCCCCATGAATACGATATTGTTGTCATTGATTAGGTTGGTGCTACCTATTAAATATCACACAGTTTAATGAGTAACCTAAGTTACATATGCTACCTAACCCAACCTACATATATAACCCTTATGTGCAAAAAGTGAAGACTACAGAGTTAGTGTTCCAAAGTGCAAACTCTGAATCAGTGTGCCAAAGTGCAGAATCAAAGTGCAAAGAGTATAGATAGTCCCATGACTCCCATAGCCATTACAGAGTGTATATAGTCCCCTTTACATATTCTAGAAGTCCCAGTCCTATTACAAACACTAACAGAGCAGCAGTAAATATAGTAGCAATACCAAGTCTAGCATAAATGTAACAGTAAATATAATAACATATATTATAGTATGTATTGCAGACTGCAGTGTCAATGTTCCAAAGTGCAGACTCTGAATCAGTATGCCAAAGTGCAGAATCAGCAGCAATACTAAGTCCAAAAATATTACAAATATTGTAGTCAACAACAGTAAATGTAACAACATATAGTCCCTTTACAGAATCTAAAAGTCCTAGTCCCATTACAAACTGCAAAGTGCATAATCAGAGTGTAGCAATGAGCAGTGCTCACGTCTGATCTGAGATTTTCCTACAATAAACCAATTTTAAGCATTACAAATCTATGAACAAATGAGATTTTCGTGCAATATATTTGAGGAATAAAATGTCCTTTATTGGAAAATATTTATACTGGTGCAGCAGTGAGCAGTGCTCACGTCTGATCTAAGAGAGAAGTCTGAGTCTCCGAGAGCTCAAGAATATGGTCCTAAATAACAATGTGAACAAAAAATAAATACAACAAACAAAAATTAATAAAAAAATAAATACAACAAATATTTTGAATTCTTGAAGTAAAAATTACCAAAGCCAGGGAAATTGTAACTCCCTAAACCAATACTTGGTAAATTTTAAGAATTTTTTTCTAAATTTTCCGTTCAAGGATATAATATTATTTTCTAGATACAGAGTTAGTTTATTTAAAAAAAGAGTATTTTCTACTAACTAATTCATCCTTATAAAAATATTAAATACTATTTCTAAAGTTCTAATGATTTGTCAAATGCTGGTTACCTTTAATAGGTAATTATGATGATTTTTAGTATAAACTAATTTAGGTTATTATTATGGTTATGGTGGTTATTCTAAATAAAAATTATGTTCATTTATTTGTTCCAGAGTATGTTATTTAGTTATCTATATCCTTAACTACCATTCACTAATTTGGTTAACTACAGGTTATTACTTGACTAATTCTATTATTAGTTAAAGATTAACTTCAAATTATTTTATTAATTCTCATAATTTTGTTACTTTTAGTTAATTAATTAACTGGTTATAGTGATTAGTTATCATGTAATTAGTTGGTATTTAACTAATTCAGTTAGAAATCAGTTACTAACTTTTATTAATACCCCCAGATCTGTTTTTAATTAGATGAGGATGCCACTAGGGCTGACTTGGAGAACACTCTAATATTTTACTAAAATATTGGGGAGTTCCCCAGTTATTATTTTAATATTAGTTCTGACACTCTACATTCTGACACAACCACTGTTCACTATACTGTTCCCACTGTCTTCCTCCGTCGAGCGTCGTTGGGGCTTCACCAGAGCCACGACAAAAGACAGGCGCTCACCGCCACCTCCGGCCGAGCACCACCATGACGCCACCGATCTGACTCAGATCTGAGCCGTCTGCGCCAGCCTTGATTATTACTTGACTAATTCTATTATTACTTGACTAATTTAGGTTATTATTATGGTTATGGTGTTTATTCTAAATAAAAATTAAGTTCATTTATTTGTTCCAGAGTATGTTATTTAGTTATCTATAGCCTAATTATCATTCACTAATTTGGTTAACTACAGATTATTACTTGACTAATTCTATTATTAGTTAAAGATTAATTTTGAATTATTTCATTAATTCTCATAATTTTGTTACTTTTAGTTAATTAATTAATTGGTTATTATGATTAGTTATGATTATTAATCTATTATTAACTAATCCAGTAATTAGTTGGTATTTAACTAATTCAGTTAGAAATTAGTTACTAACTTCTATTAATACTCCCAGATCTGTTTTTAATTACATGAGGATGCCACTAGGGCTAATTTGGAGAACACTCTAATATTTTACTATAAATATTGGAGGATTTTTCAGTTATTATTTTAATATTACTTTTAATACTAACATTCTAACACAAACACTGTTCACTACACTATTTCCACGGCCTTCCTTCGTCGAGCGTTATCGAGGGCTTCACCAGAGCTACAACGAGAGACAGACTCTCACCGCCACCTCCGACCGAGCACCACCATGACGCCGCCGATCTGACTCAGATCTGACCCGTCTGCGCCAGCCTTGATTCCAGTGCTGTCCTTTGAGAATGACACTGGCTCTTTGAAGGACGAGTTACCCCTCGTGTGACGTGTCGACCTTCGATCCTCGTGCCTGTACCAGATCTCGAAGTCGCAGAGGCGCCGTCGCCTAGCCAAGACAGTCACCGGAGCCGCCTCGTCTTAGAACCACCAAGAGGAGCTCCTGATCTCATCGATCCCACGCCGCCCCGAGCCGTAGCATCACTGGATCTGTGCCACCACCTCAGATCTGCACGAAGTCGCTTCCATGTCTGGCTGAGGACACGCCGTCACCTCGTCGAGCCACTATCGGAGGATCGAGTCATCCAGAGCTCGCTACACCGCCTTTTCCATCATCAAGCCACCGGAGTTGGACGGGACGAAGCTTCATCGTCGGATCTACTCCTCGAGGTGAGCACCCACCTCTTCTTCACTACCAAAATATGTCCATTTAGCGACGGCCACATCCGTTGCCCATTCGTCGGGAATTTGTATTAGCGACCGATCACTGACGGATCTTAGCGAAAATAATCCGTCGGCAATCAGCTCATCGTTAATAATGATACGTCGCTAAGTAGTCATCAAGCGACGGAATAGCGATGGCTTTTCGACTTCACAATACAAAGCATTAGCGACGACTTTTCGACGGGCTTTCGTCCATTTCAAGTATTAAATACTGAACTGTATAGACACTAGCGACGTAATGGTCCATCGGTAAACCGTCGTAATAGCGTATCAGAGTGTATCGTTTCGTCGCTAGTCCGTCGATCGCCGTCGCTAACAAAGGACGGATTAGCGACGGAATACAAATGGATTATCCGTCGACCATGTTCTGGAAATGCTTGACATTTTCATAACCTTGGCGACGAATTTTCCGTCGCAAGACCGTCGAGACAGCGACTGATTTATGGCTGATTATCCGTCGCCAATGTTCTGGAAATGTCAAGCTTTTCCAGAACCTTGTTGACGAATTTTTCGTCGCTATTCCGTCGAACTATATACCACCAGAACGTCGCCGACGGATATTCCATCGACCACACGTCGCTACCTGAAAACAGTTTCAAATCTCCAGTTAGCGACGAAACTTCCATCGAAAGGTAGTCGGAAACTAGAAATATCCATCGCTAACCGGTCACTAGTCCATCTCTAAATGAGTTTTTTTTGAAAAAAATTGCATCACTTTCCCTGTTCACAAAATAATGCATAAACCAAACCAATATATAATGCACACCAATTATCCAACAATCACATAGACCAAATATATAATGCATACCAATTATCCAAGAATCACATAGACCAAATATGCACATATGAATTTAATGCACACTAATTATCCAAGAATCATATAGACCAAACCAAATTAATATAAAACAGACATCAATTATCCTGAAGAGTAACCTAATATCCGTCGTTATAATCCGATCATAGCACAAATATTCTAAAATTCCCACGAATATTCCCAATTTTCTTAATTATAATACTTTAAGGAGGAGGAGTTCAAAGGAGACCACCATGCTATTAGGAACCTCTCACTCGAGCTCTACACGAAGGATGTCCACTTGAGCTCCGGGGCAAAGTTTTGGCTCGGAGCAAGAATCTGTTGACGGAGCATATCCACCATGCTATCAGAAAAAATAGTAACGGTGAGAGACCCATCTGAGTAGGACGTATACTATGATAATCTCTCCTCCAACACTCAATCCCACTACTGATATCATTCTTGTAAAGGTGATCTCTCAGAGTATACGTCCTACTCAGATGGATCTCTCAGAGTATCCTCTCTGGTTGGTTGTCGTATCATCATTGCCGAGGGATGAGGGTCGGAGGACAGTCAACTTCATCTACGGCTACATAGTTTTTGCCTCGCCAGTCGAATGGCTGCAGGGACTATGTCCTGATCACCATGTCGTAGTCCAATACAATCTAGAGATTGACACAGTACTAATTCATATATGTAGTCCAATACAAATAGTTTAATACAAAAATAACCCAATACAAATAGTCTAATAGAAATAAGTTCTAATAGCTAATGAGAACCACGTAGCTCATGCAAACGCTCAGTGATACGATCACGCAACCACCTCGAATAAGTGGGATCTTTGGCGTGAGGAGAGATGTAGTCCCTTGCAAGTGCTGCATGAATAGAACTCCCTGTCTCACTAGATACCGGTGCTGGATGAATAGAACTTTCGGTCTCACTAGCTACCGGTGCCACTTTCTCCTTAACAGTAAGAGGAGCCACCTCAGCATTCTCTGTTTCCCTCAAACGACGTGCCGCTCCTCGGGTCATGGGTGCCATTTGGTAAGATCGATATTCACAAATAATATAATTATAACATAAGCAAGCTAACTAAAGAACCATCATATAATTTGAGTACATTTTCGAAAGCATATAAAGTACAAAAAATTCAAATTTTAGCCAAGTGTGAGAACGGATGGCTCAGAACACAACCCAAGATTCATTCTAGCATACATTAGTGTGAATCATCTATGTTCTGTACATATGGTGTAGTATATGTTCTTATCGTATCTAGTATCTGAAGAATGTAACAGAATCAAGATGAACTCACATAATGTAATACTAAGACATCATCAACTACTATATAAGATATAGTGATAGGTTGTCGTATCATCATTGCCGAGGGATGAGGGTCGGAGGACAGTCAACTTTATCTACGGCTACATAGTTTCTGCCTCGCCAGTCGAATGGCTGCAGGGACTATGTCCTGATCACCATGTCGTATCGTAGATTAATACAAATGGAGCTGGAGCTGGAGCCAAAATACAGTACTATTTTACCATGTCATACCATTTTACTCTCTCACTCTCTCTCCTCCTCCCCTCCAGCGCTTCTACTCTCTCCGGCGCTCTCACACTACTAATTCCTATGTATTTTAAGTGTGAGAACGGATGGCCCAGAACACAACCCAAAATTTATTCTAGCATACATTACTGTGAATCATCTATGTTCTGTACATATGGTGTAGTATATGTTCTTATTGTATCTAGTATCTGAAGAATGTAACAGAATCAAGATGAACTCACATAATGTAATACTAAGACATCATCTACTACTATATAAGATATAGTGATAGGCTGTCATATCATCATTGTCGAGCGATGAGGGTCGGAGGACAGTCAACTTTATCTACGGCTACATAGTTTCTGCCTCGCCAGTCTAATGGCTGCAGGGGCTATGTCCTTATCACCATGTCGTACCAAAGTTTCTGTTTTGCCAGTCGAATGGCTGCAGGGTCTATATGTCCCTAATTAATCAAACTGAGTCCTGATCATCATTGTGGTGTTGTATGCTTGCAGCAGCAAATCAAGTTTTAGAGTTATTATAGGTCAATTAATCAAACTGAGTCAATCTATCTATTTCTAAATTACAAGAGTCCACTTCTAGGATATGGGAGCTATATCCTAAATATCTAGGCTAAAATTAACTTGGTTAGGATACTAGAGTGTCCTTACTATCTAGCAAGCACTACCTTAGTCTAGTTATACTAGCATTACCTATATTTCCTACCATGCCTACACTCACACATTACACCCCAAGCCGTCCTGCATGCTAATAGACATGGTAGGCCTGCCTTTATTCCTCTCTCTAAAGCACACATACATATATGTATATCACAGTTAGATGTATACATATATACATCTATATAGAAGCACACAACTGATACACTCTAAGGGTCGGTTTTCCAGGAAAAACTTTACTTATTCAGTGACTTTGGTGAAGCGAATGTCCCAAGAATATTCTTAACAAAGAAGGCAGATGAAGAACTCGCACTATCCTTGACACAGTGAACATATACACCATGAACTCAAACTCCATATTCATATTTACTAATCCAAACACCACCAAACTAATGGATAACACCCAATATGGATAACACATTATTTAGCCAATAT
The DNA here is from genome assembly GCA_029216955.1 of Iris pallida. Taxonomy (NCBI): domain Eukaryota; kingdom Viridiplantae; phylum Streptophyta; class Magnoliopsida; order Asparagales; family Iridaceae; genus Iris; species Iris pallida. The sequence continues at coordinate 19,514,568 of JANAVB010037020.1, forward strand.
ATAAACTCAGATGAATTTGGGAAGCAAAGCCCCCCGCCGTCCCCGACCAAAGCTCGCCGCCCCAAGCCCCCGCCTAGCCCCCGACGCCCCCGCCCCAAGCCCGCCGCCCAGTCCCCGACCAAAGCCCGCCGTCCAGCCCCCGACGCCTCCGCCCAAAACCCGCCGCCCAGCCCACGATGCCCCCGCCCCAAGCCCGCCGCCCCCGCTGCCCCTACGATACCGTGAGAGAGAGAGAGGGGATTACCTTCGGAAGAGAGAGAGGAGAGGACGTCGACGCCGATCACCGAAGCCGCGGGAGAGAGAGAGGAGAGAGTAAATTTGGGGGAAATATGAAAAGTTCCCTCCGTCGTTTCAATTTAAGTCTGGAACGTATATTTAGCGACGGATTTTTATCCGTCGACCGTTAGTCGCTCTTTTTGATGCTTGTCGACGGAATATCCGTCGCTATGTAGTCGAAGAGCTGTCCCGCCAATTCTTCCCACAATTTTTGCCAAATAATCGACTGCATAGCGACGGATAAATATCCGTCGCTATATCTCCGATGCCCTAGCGATGGATGAGCGACCTTTTCTCTTCCTAAAAATGAAATAAAAAAATGTAACGGCTTGTCGTCGGTACTCCGTCGGCTAGTTGCCACAAAGCCGTCGCTATCGCCGACGGACAATATCCGTCGCTAATGTTCCATCGCTAATTTACTGTATTTTGGTATTACTTCCTCGACCCCCATCCTCTTCTCCTTCTCGATATGTTGTTCTTGTTCTTCATCATCTTTTAGAGTTTTGGGAGTGAGTGTGAGAGATGAAGGGTGAGTTTGTTGTACGTATGGAGTTAAGGTTTGTAGAGGTTTATGCTGGGGAAGTTGAAGTGAAGGAAAGAGGTGAGTTGGAGTTAGGGTTTCGAGCGGTGGAGTGAAAAGAAAAGTGAATCAGAGAGGAGAATGTATGAGTTAGGGTTACTCGGCCAGGTGACTGAGGAGGAAGGCTAGGACAACCTGAACTTAGGGTTCTTTGGTGGGATGTGAGAATGGTGAGAAGTGTGTGGAGAGGAGCTGATGAAGAATAGGGTTAGGTCTTGGAGCTGTACGGCCATGGGAGGGATTTCTGGACATTAGGGTTAGGGTTCAGACGAGATTTTGGGGAGAGAAGACGAGTGGAGTTGCGGCTGGAAAATAAAGAATGGGAGAGAGAGACCAGTCTGTGTGTGAGCGTGTCTTTCGTTTAGGGTTAGGTCTTAGAGCGGGCCGGGCTGGGTTATCATTGAGTTGTTAGTTAGAAAATTAAGGGGGAGGAGTAATTAGTTTTAGGCTAAGTGTTGGGCTGCCAATAGAAATAGGAAATGTTAACAGTGGTTTGTAATTAGTTTGTAATAGCAGTGGGCCTGTTGGGCAAGGAAGAAATTAGGAACATAATTTAAGAGATTGAGCAGACTGTACGGGTTGGGCCTGACAGGAGTGTGGGCTGGATTTTACTACTCTTAGTTGCATGTTCATGTTATTTGCTATATTGAATAGAAACTAATATTTAATAAATTTTGGTTAATTAATAACATTGCTGATTATTTTAGCAGTTTATCATTAAAATTCCATAGTAATTGCAATTAACTACTATTATGGTTTTCTAAAATATTCTTTGCTAAAAATATAGTTGTCTAGTATATATTTAACTAGTATCATTTATAAGTCATTTAGACTCTAATTTTTATCTAAATAATAGTATATTATTTTTTTTGCTAAATTATAAATTATAGTTGGCTGGAATATGTATATGGTTAGTAGTATCCTAGTATAAATTAATTAGTTAGCGATATTTAGCTAGTTAGCCATGATTAGTTAATGTCATTATTTAGAACCTAACCAACTTGTATCAAATTTTAGGTGGATATAGAGATTTGTGCTTTTCTATTCCCGGTCTTCCAAAGCAAGGCAAGTATATCGACTTGAACTTTTACTTTGTAATTCTGTCATACTTCATATTCTCATATTGGACACAAGATTTACACGATTGTATTGTATCTTGTTGATCATATTGTGTCTCATTGTTTTCCTTGCGGGGATTGGAAAAATATTGTCTAGTGTGTGACAACACCCTTTAGCTAGGTTATTGTGAATAGCCTAATCGTACATCTCACATACGATTAAGCCGCACCTTATTGTGATATTGTGGTTTCAGCCGGTCACACATTAGTTTAATATTTCAAATTTACTTTTGTATTGATTGTCTTGTTAATTGTTCCAGTTCTTATACCATTGTTTCATATTGTAGTTAGTATATTGTTTCATATTAATATATTATTATTTTTGTGTATTTCAGATTACTTTGTAGATTGTTTATTGTCGGGGTTGTACTTTGCTTCTTTCCTGACTGGATACGTTGCAGGTGAGCTTGATGTCTTAGTTGAGCATGATGACACCAGGATTCAGGGCTTCGAAGCTATAGAGATTTAGTTTAGCTTCATTGCTAGATTTGTGTAGTAATTTTATTATGGATATTTCTATTGTCAAGATTTCATAAGTTGTCACTTTTATCGGATTTGTCTCCGGATGATTTTGTATAATTGTACTAAAATAACTTAGTGGATTGTGGTGATTTATTCTTGTAGCACCCAATTTTCTGAAATTAGGGTATTTTTGAAAATTTATTATTTTTATTATTAATTAATAGTATTTTAGTCATGATATGATTTTTGGTGATTATTAGTGTAATTAAAACCATTTTCTAAGTCATGACTTATGACTTTGTGACTTACTAGCAAAACCTTAGTGTAAACCCTAGTTTTCCTTAACCTAGAAGTTGCCATGACCATGTGAGCCTAGCCATACGTTTAGAACATCAAATTAGGGCTTTTTAGCCTAAAGGATATTTTGGTAATTTTCTAGGATTTATTTGGAATTATTTGTATTTATGTGTTTTTATTATTATTTAATTATTGTTAAGTGTCATGTAAGCCCCTAACCTAGTTTAGCCTAATCTAGGGGTTAGCCACTAACCTAGAAGACTAAGTGTAGGTATTTACTTTATGTTGTAAATATCTTAGGATTGAAATATCTTAGATATTTGCTTATTAGGATATTTTCATGAAACCTAAAAGATCTTTACCCCTTTTTACCATGAAGTTAAACTTCCTTCAAGGTGAAGCAAGCCAAGTACACCCTCCCCTACCCCCATGGCAGGCCACACATCCCCCCCCCCCCCTTCCTATATAAACCCATCACCTTCATTCATGATTAATTTACATGAATTAAAACCTAGAAAATTCCTTTTTCATCAAACCTTCATAACTTCCTCAAATTTGAACCAAATCAATCCTAGTCTTTTCCATTGGGTTTCTACAACCTAGGGGGTGCTAAGGGAGGCTAGCAAGCTGGACACAAGGACTTGGACACCAACAAGTGGATAGGACACACTCCCTCCTTTTCTTGAAAAACTTGAGTTTTCACTCAATAGGTAAATACCCATAAACCTAGTTAATATTCTGTTTTTTCTTCATAAATGCATGCATCTAGGTACCATGGAACTGTGGGTCAAGTTTGGTAGAAAATAGGCTTGGTTTGGTGTCCGTATCGGACACGTATCTGTGTTTAAATTTCAGTGTTTGGTGAAATGCCACTTAGGAACAAAAGTTATTATTTCCAAAACAAATTATAGTTTTGGGTAGCCCTTAGCATATAGATCACGAAACACCTTGACTGAACACGACACAGTATCATTTTCGTGTCAAAAATTGACACGGACACGCTGTGACAGGTGCACGCACAGTGCCCTGCTACCACGCTCTTCGTGCTCACTGCACAGAGCACGTGGACACGCCAAAATTGGTATGGACACGGGGGCAATGTCTGCGAACATGCCCCCAAAATTTTGTGTCACGCTGTGTCGTGTCGAGTGAGAAATCTCACTCGCACTGGACACGCACTGACCGTGCATGCGCGCACAGACCCAGTTTTTCCACTTGAACACGGCCTTCATGTCGTGTCTATACACCACGTGGACACCTCGTGGTGACACGAGTGTGTATCCCAACACGTGGACTACACGTGGACATGACCACGAGGCCCCACGTGGCTCGTGTCGTATCCACGAGACGTGTGCATCACTGCACGACGCGGTGCCAAACCGCATGTATCAGTCGAGAAAACTCGACTGATACGGGTCTCGTGTCGACACTGTAGGACACGTGGACATGTAACAGTGTGTCGATCGTGTAGCCCTATATGTGGGCTACACGTGTGCATGACCACGAGACACGTGGATGTGTGTGTCGTGTCCTACACACACGCGAACACGTGCACGACGCTGTGACACTACACAGTATCTGTGTTTACCCGATTAGGTTTATGAAAACTTGGACACGCCGTGTCGTGTCGTGGTGGACTTCCAGTGACACACACGACACGTACACATGTGGGGGCTCGATTACCAATCCTTGGGTTCGAGTATTAGCTCGGTTTTGTGTGTGAAATCGGGTTTACCATGTTTCCTGTACACAGTGCATATTTTCCAGAATTTGGGTTATTTTCCCAGTTTTTAAATTCGAATTTCAAATCTATTTTTATTATGATTTATACATATATATGTGTATTTTCAGTGAATGTATAGGTAGTATATGTATATGTGAGTGTGTAGGTGGGATTTTAGGGTGTATACATGTATATACATGTGTATATTTTTTTTTTTTATATGTAGGTATATATGTAGGTGTGTGTGTAATGTGTGTGTGTGTTTGAGTACCCCCTTCTCAGTTTCTGAGACAGGGAACCCCCCCTCCTGTCCAGTATTCCATCTCTCTCTCTATTTTCCCTCTATATATATATGTTATATATATATATATATATATATATATATATATATATATATATATATATATATATATATATATATATATATATATATATATATATATATATATGTTACATTATATACAACTATATATATATATTGGTATATATATAGTTGAGGGTATATATATGGGTTTATATATATTTATATATATATATATATATATATATATATATATATATATATATATATATATATATATTATATATATATATATGTTACATTATATACAACTATATATATTGGTATATATATAGTTGAGGGTATATATATGGGTTTATATATATTTTTATATATATATATATATATATATATTATATATATATATATATATATATATATATATATATATATATATATATATATATATGAAAATGTATATATATGTTAGCTATTATATGTGTATATATATTATGTATATATGTGAGTACTATATATATATTTGGGTATTATATATATATATATATATATATATATATATATATATATATATATATATATATATATATATATATATATATATATATATATATATATATATATATATATATGGTTAAGTATAGTTGGATACATATATATATATATATATATATATATATATATATATATATATATATATATATATATATACTTAACCATATATATATATATATATATATATATATATATATATGTGATACTATATTTTTAGATATAGGTTTACATAGAACCTATAAGTTATGGCCTATGGGTTATAGACATTAGCCTATGGCCTATGGTCTATGGTTAGCAGGTTTAGACTTGACCAATAGGTCTAGTAGGCCTAGTTTAACTAGCAAGTTGACCCTTGTTGACCATGGTTGACTAAAGTCAACTATAGGTCAAACCTTGACCTACTTGACCTAGAAATGACTTAGATGGACATAGAAGGGACTAGTTGACTAAGATTTGACTAAACCCTAGACTATTAGCTAGCTAATTAGGGTTTAACCTATATGAGTATATTGTGACTAGGATTATGTAGATAGTCCTATGTAAATTAAGATATGTATGGGGTTAAGTGGGATACTTAGGAGTTGTGTCATGATTGGTGTTAGCCTTAGAGGTTGACTAGAAGTTGACCATTGGTCAAGATTGACCTAATTACCTTGTTGACTAGTCTTTGTTTGACCAAAACCTTAGTCGGTCTACGTTTGACCTAGACTTGACCCAGATTGATCATGTTGACTAGTATTTGACTAGTTTGATTAGAAAGTTGACAAAGAGTTGACTTTTGACCAGATTGACCTAGAAACATGTAGTATGCATTGTATACTCTATTTTTACCATTGTGGATATGTTGTGACTTGTTTTACTCTAAATAGGACTCTGTGACACCAGTTCGGACATCTATTCATATCAGTCATACAGGGTGACAGGCGAGTACATTCTCTGATCTTTTCATACTTGTTAGGATTTATATTCTTGCTCTAGAATACCTTACATGATGCTGTCACGTCATTATCACGGATTGGTACTATATGGATCTTGTCATGCGATGTTATCTCCCTCGGGGTGCATCAGATACAGTTGTCATGTGCTTTTCACGAACATCTTGTATTTCATGTATACTCTTGTGCAATCTTGTACTCTCATGGTCACGTGAGCAAACATGATAAAAACCTCTTGTATAAGGTAACGTAACTTGACTGGATCCTTGTGTATTGATTGGGGAGGATGAGTAGGAAATGGTTATGTGATCAAATCCCATCTTGCACAAATTCTTGTGAAATCTTGTGAAATCTTGTATATGTCCTAAACCCGTTATATAACCATCTCATGCTCTAAATCACAAGCTACCTACAGTTCTTACTTATCGTATATATATAGATATTTCCAGTTATCAAATCTCTCTCATTTTTATATATATTTCTTTACAGTCCATGTATCTTACTCTATACATGCTTTACATTTCCCAACATGATATGAACTGCGTGAGATGTATTGTGCTCGTTCCTGTCCTGACTGGACCTGTTGAAAACATTACAGATGATGATGGTGACTGCCCCACCTTCTATGGGACACATAAGAGTGACCTTCAGGAGCCTGAGGAGCATCTAGCTCAGTAGAGGGTGCCTAGTCTAGTCTAGTGTTTACAGTTTTCATTTTGTATCGGACTGTTCCGATTGTTAGTTGTGACTTAGTTATATTTCAGGTCTTGTACCTATTTGTGTTGGACATCTACTTTGTGTGGTGTGATAACTCTATATATATATTCAGTTCTTCCTTTCATCTGATTCCATATCATGTTCTATCTTTCCTAGACTTGTGTTTGAGATATAGAGTTGAGATGTTATGTTATACCTCCGTGCGGAGATGACAGGTTTATATATCTTGTTATTAGATGTTAGATGTTATAGATGACCTATACAGCGTTCTACCGCCGACACTGCGGCGTAGGCTGGACGTACCCACGTTCTCGTGCCCCTAATCAGGGTGCGGGTCATGACACGTTTTTGTGGTAGCCCATGCAGGTCTGTGTCGCAGTTAGTGCGATCTCATAATGGTGCTCGACTTAGAGTACTAATTACGAGCCTGCAATTAGGACGTAGGACCTAGGACATGATAGGAGTTTCTCAATCACACCTAGGAAATTTTCGATCTTTTGATTATCATGATTACTTCCCTTGTATTAATTTAACTGTCCTTCCTTGATAAATCTACTCATGTGCCATATTGACCTCTTTGTTTCAATTCGTCTCCAGGATGACGAAGACGCACCCGCAGGCCACTGGATCGAGTAGTTTGCCTGAGAGATCTGATCAGGCAGAGGAGGAGGTTCATGAGACTGCCCCCAGTGATTCCACTATTCCGGAGACCCCGGCAGTTGCGCAGGGAGGTCTACCACCTCCACCCCAGAGGGTTACGACCGTTGTTCCGGAGATACTGCCGCCACCACCACCGGTACCGACGGATACGCACCATATGTTCCTTCTTCTTCAGCAGATGATGGAGACACAGCGGGCCCAGGCAGCGCCAGTCGGAGGCGTCACACCGATAGATCGAGATGCTGAGGCAGAGTATGGAGAACTCGTATCAGCTTGCCCTAGCAGCAGTAGAGAGAGTGGCACCGGGTACGGTACAGGGCCCTACTGGCCAGCAGCCGTACCAGCAACAGTCCAGACCAGGGACAGTATTGGACTTCAGAAAGATAAGCTCCAGGGACTTCACAGGCACGGAGGGCATCCTCTATGCAGACGACTGGCTAGAGGATGTACAGCGGAGCATGGAGCTGGCAGAGCTTCCTAGAGCGCTTTAGGTTTCGGCCGCAGCCAGCCGATTCTTCGACATTGCGCTGACATGGTACCGCACGGATCCTCATGCGTCGGTGAGAGGGCTGACTTGGAAGAACTTCCGGAGGCTCTTCAAGGAGAAGTTCTTCCCGGACGTGGCTCTTACAGCATTGGAGGGCCAGTTCGTGGGTCTAGTACAGGGGAACTCGTCGGTGGACGAGTATGCAGCTGAGTTCTTTCGCCTTAGCAGGTTCGCTTCCGATATGATCCAGGATGAGGGGCAGAAGGCTCGTAAGTTCCGCAGGGAACTTATTCATGCAGTGCGCACCCGCACCTCGGGATGCCGTGATGCGACGTTCGATCAGATTTTGATGGACGCACAGATTGCAGAGGAGGACTTCGGCCTCAAGCCGAAGAGGGGCAGTGATACCTTAGGGGCTAGTTCTAGTGCAGGGCCAGCCAAGCGCCCTCACATACAGCAGAGGCCAGTTCAGCAGCCGTTTCAGGGCCAGGGACATGTACTTCACCAGCAGGCACCCAGGCAGCAACAGCACCCTATGTGTAACTTCTGCAAGAAGCAAGGTCACGGATGGGACGATTGCAGGAAGAGGCAGGGCTTGTGTTTGCTTTGTGGTTCAGCAGAGCATCAGTTGAAGGAGTGTCCCAAGAGCTTGGCACGATTGGCTCAGGCAGCAGCAGGAGCTAGGGCTCCGACAGGGCAGCAGACGGGACTACCGTTGCAGACTCAGCAGCAGAGGTTTGTTCAGCATCAGTAGCAGGCCAAGGGAGGCCAGCCGGGACGAGCTTTCGCCATGGCAGTCGATGATGCACAGACAGAGGGAGAGCTGATTGCAGGTTCCAACCTTTTCGATTCTATTTCCGCATTTGCCTCCTTATAACTGTCTTGGAATTTCGATTCTATCTGTTCCTTGTAGTTGATAAATTTCGTTCGGATATTTCATTGTGAATTATTTTCTTCTGAGATAAGTCGTATGGGCTAGGTCGTCTCGATCATGGGATCTAGAATCTTCTATAGTCATGTTAGCTGGCATAGTGAGGACATATAGTCGGATTTTGGACGTATTTCTCGGATGTAGGAATTTAAGGTTTTCGCGGCCAGGCATGCGGCAATGCGAAAATTTTAAATACCATGATTCTAGAGGTATGTACCTTAGTCGAGGACTCTGTCAATATCGTAACCTTGCTCACTAGCATGACGAAGATTTCGAATATCATGATTTCGGACAGACGCATATGATTATCGGACTGTGTGTTTGAGACTGTGATTGTTGGGGTGTTTGACCTAGAAGGAGTATGACCATTCTAATTTCGAGGACGAAATTTTCTAAGGAGGGTAGACTTGTAGCACCCAGTTTTCTAAAATTGGGGTATTTTTGAAAATTTATTATTTTTATTATTAATTAATAGTATTTTAGTCATGATATGATTTTTGGTGATTATTAGTGTAATTAAAACCATTTTCTAAGTCATGACTTATGACTTTGTGACTTACTAGCAAAACCTTAGTGTAAACCCTAGTTTTCCTTAACCTAGAAGTTGCCATGACCATGTGAGCCTAGCCATAGGTTTAGAACATCAAATTAGGGCTTTTTAGCCTAAAGGGTATTTTGGTAATTTTCTAGAATTTATTTGGAATTATTTGTATTTATGTATTTTTATTATTATTTAATTGTTGTTAAGTGTCATGTTAGCCCCTAACCTAGTTTAGCCTAATCTAGGGTTAGCCACTAACCTAGAAGACTAAGTGTAGGTATTTACTTTATATTGTAAATATCTTAGGATTGAAATATCTTAGATATTTGCTTATTAGGATATTTTCATGAAACCTAAAAGATCTTTACCCCTTTTTACCTTGAAGTTAAACTTCCTTCAAGGTGAAGCAAGCCAAGGACACCCTCCCCTACCCCCATGGCAGGCCACACATCCCTCCCCCTTCCTATATAAACCCATCACCTTCATTCATGATTAATTTACATGAATTAAAACCTAGAAAATTCCTTTTTCATCAAACCTTCATAACTTCCTCAAATTTGAACCAAATCAATCCTAGTCTTTTGCATTGGGTTCCTACAACCTAGGGGGTGCTAAGGGAGGCTAGCAAGCTGGACACAAGGACTTGGACACCAACAAGTGGATAGGACACACCCCCTCCTTTTCTTGAAAAACTTGAGTTTTCACTCAATAGGTAAATACCCATAAACCTAGTTAATATTCTGTTTTTTCTTTATAAATGCATGCATCTAGGTACCATGGAACTGTGGGTCAAGTTTGGTAGAAAATAGGCTTGGTTTGGTGTCCGTATCGGACACGTATCTGTGTTTAAATTTCAGTGTTTGGTGAAATGCCACTTAGGAACAAAAGTTATTATTTCCAAAACAAATTATAGTTTTGGGTAGCCCTTAGCATATAGATCATGAAACACCTAGACTGAACACGACACAGTGTCATTTTCGTGTCAAAAATTGACACGGACACGCTGTGACAAGTGCACGCACAGTGCCCTGCTACCACGCTCTTCGTGCTCACTGCATAGAGCACGTGGACACGCCAAAATTGGCATAGACACGGGGGCAATGTCTGCGAACATGCCCGAAAATTTTGTGTCACGTCGTGTCGTATCGAGTGAGAAATCTCACTCGCACTGGACACGCACTGACCGTGCACGCGCGCACAGACCCAGTTTTTCCACTTGAACACGGCCTTCGTGTCGTGTCTAGACACCACGTGGACACCTCGTGGTGACACGAGTGTGTAGCCCAACACGTGGCTACACGTGGACATGAGCACGAGGCCACACGTGGCTCGTGTCGTGTCTACGAGACGTGTGCATCACTGCACGACGCGGTGCCAAACCGCGTGTATCAGTCGAGAAAACTCGACTGATACGGGTCTCGTGTCGACACTGTAGGACACGTAGACACGTAACAGTGTGTCGATCGTGTAGCCCTATATGTGGGCTACACGTGTGCATGACCACGAGACACGTAGATGTGTGTGTCGTGTCCTACACACACGCGAACACGTGCACGACACTGTGACACTACACAGTGTCTGTGTTTACCCGATTGGGTTTATGAACACTTGGACATGCTGTGTCGTGTCGTGGTGGACTTCCAGTGACACACACGACACGTACACATGTGGGGGCTCGATTACCAACCCTTGGGTTCGAGTATTAGCTCGGTTTTGTGTGTGAAATCGGGTTTACCATGTTTCCTGTACACAGTGCATATTTTCCAGAATTTGGATATTTTCCCAGTTTTTAAATTCGAATTTCAAATCTATTTTTATTATGATTTATACATATATGTGTATTTTCAGTGAATGTATAGTAGTATATGTGTATGTGAGTGTGTAGGTGGGATTTAGGGTGTATACATGTATATACATGTGTATATACATGTAGGTATAATGTAGGTGTGTGTGTAATGTGTGTGTGTTTGAGTACCCCCTTCTCAGTTTTCTGAGACAGGGAACCCCCCTCCTGTCCAGTATTCCATCTCTCTCTATTTTCCCTATATATATATATATATATATATATATATATATATATTATATATATATATATATAATATATGTTACATTATATACAATTATATATATTGGTATATTATAGTTGAGGGTATATATATGGGTTATATCTATATATATATTTTTATATGGGTTTATATATATATATATATATATATATATATATATATATATATATATATATATTTTTTTTTTTTTTTTTT
>JANAVB010037021.1:0-10000 GCA_029216955.1 Iris pallida
TTTCCACACACACATCCTTCCCAAGCGGTGATAAACTCTACATCTTCACACATTTGGCATCGCATACTCGCAGGTCGGGACATGGACGACAGGTTCCAGTTGATTGAAGAGGATGGCTTAGGTGTTCAATGGCGTCATGGTTCTACCTTCACTGAACATCGGCCTGGTCTGTCATTCGTCAATCGTACACTATTGACACAAGATTTATCATATTTGGAGTACGTGTATCCCATCCAAATGGTCAATCTTGCTATGGAGGATTCTTTAGGGGCCTACCTACAGATGATAATGTACAAAAAGTTGGATACCAGCTCGCTTCATCATGTCATTGCTGTTCTGATCCCAAACAGGAGACTATTCAACACATCTTCTTTGAAGGAGAGCTGGCTACGTATGCTTGGAGCACAAACCAATCCCTCCTACGTGTTCGTGGGCGGCCTCACAGCTTGGAGGAGTGCTTTCGGCTTTGGTGGAGACGGAATAATTTCCACTAAAAAAGTTTCAGTAGGTGCAATTTTCTGGGTATTATGGAAGAATAGAAATAAGTGGAGGTAGAACAATACAAATATAATGGGAGGCAAATCTGCAAGGAGATTCAGCAACAAATAGGCAAAGCTACTGTGGCATGTTCTCATGGGAGGAAGAAACCCTAGTTGTCATTTTCTGTTCTAAAAGATTTTTGTAGCCCTTGTTATCTTTCCTTTAAGTATCAATAAAATTGCTGGTTCATTAAAATATATATAATATTATATATATATATATAATATATATATATATAATATATATATATATAATGTGTGTTGAAGACTTGTATAGCCTTGTAATGATGTGTGTTGCTAGGATAGACATAGTTAGGCTTAGTGAGACTTGTTTGGGTTAGGCTTGACCGAGTTGACCTAGTTTGACTAGTGTAGTTGACTAGAGTTGACCAAAGGTTGACTTTAGCCTAGGTTGACCCCAAACAGCATGTAGATGTATTGTAGCAGTCTATTTTACTATTTGGACATGTAGTGACTTGTACTGTTCTATAGGAGATAGATACCACTCCTCGGACAGTATATTCTTTTCAGATATTCAGAATACTAGGCGAGTACATTCTCTGATCATTTCATATCTTATTTAGGATTATATTCCTGCTTTAGATTACTTTACTTGATGCTGACACGTTGGTAACACGGATTGGTACTATATGGATCCCTTCATGAGATGTTATCCCCCTCGGGAGCATCATATACTCTTGTTTCGTGTGTTTCACCTACATCATGTATCTCATGCTTCTATTATCATGAATCTTCATGTATCAGCTTGTGATTCCTGTACTCTTATGAATCACAGAGCCTTCACGAATCTTCATGAATCACTCTTGAATCACCCTTTATGGGCCAGTAGTATAGTCATGAATCTTAACGTAACTTGACTAGATCCTTGTGTATGATTGGAAAAGGGGGAGTAGAAATGAATATGTGAATAATTCTAATGTAGTATAGTCATGAATCACCTCTTTAGTATAGTCATGAATCACCCTCAAGCTGTTCAGATGTTTATCTTGTACTCTGAATCACTAGTCACTGATTAGTTCTCTATTATATTGTAGATATTTACTTACAGTCTTTCTACATTATATCATGTTATTCTTCAGTTTCATGTCTTACTCTCTAGCATGATTATATTTTCTATCCTATTATGATTTTGTTGAGACGTATTGTGCTCGTCCTGTCCTGACTGGACCTGTTGAAAATATTACAGAGGATGAGGACGAGGCGTGCTGTCCCACCTATTATGGGACTACCTAGAGGACAGTTGTGACCTGGACCAGCAGCAGGACCCCTTAGCAGTGGACGACAATCCTTTAGACTAGGATGTCTTTCTTTATGTCTAAATTCTGGATGACTGTATTCTGATATTTGGGATATTCTGGATTTGTGATACCATAGATACTTTGGACTTCTCTGGTTGTATCTCTGCGGATTTTATTTCATTTTCATATCTATCTATCTTATTATTTGCCTTAGATGTGATTGAGACTGTATTCTGCTATGTCACCTCCATTCGGAGTGTATATACTATATATGTACCTTTATAATGTTAGATGATTGACTAGGACAGCGTTCTACCGCCGACATTGCGTGTAGGCTGGACGTACCCACTTCTCGTTCCCTAACTCTAGGGTGCGGATCGTGACATATATATATGTTGTTTTTGTGTGTATAATGGGAGATTGATGAATTTATTCTTAGATTTGGCTCTTAGCAGCAGCCTTCATGTCACACACAGACACAACCACTTTTCATGAGTAAGTTATATAATAAATTTTATATATATATATATATATATATATATATAATATATATCATATATATATATTTATGTGTATGTGTATATATACGTGTATGATATATAATATGTATATATATATGTATATATATATATATATATATATATATATATATATATATATAGATATATATTTATATATATATATATATATATATTATAATATATATATATATATATTTATATATATATATGTATGTATAATATAAAAAAAAATATGTATATTACTTGAATGAATGAAATTAGATCCATACATGAGTGTTGATTTTGTATGTAACCTAAGGAGTACCAGGACAGATTAGAATTGACCCAATGAGCCCAGTTTAGCCGAGTTGACTGGCAAGTTGACCAAGTTGACAAAAGTCAACTTTGGGTCAAAATTGATCCAAATTAACTCAAACGGACATAGAATGACTTGGAAACTTGTGTATGACCTAAAAATTAGTAAACAGACTAGTTGACTTAGTGTTGACCAGGTTTGACCAGAGTTGACCAGGTTTGACCAGAGTTGATCAAGGGTCGACTTTGACCAAAAAGGACCTAGAAGTATGTAGAGTTGCATTATAGGCCTTTCTTATGATATTGTGGACCATGTTGTGACTTGTGGTTATTTTAAATAGGGTTATATCACTCCAGTTCAGTTACACTTCCTCATCAACAGCTTGGATTGTCAGACGAGAACATTCTCTGACCGTTTCATTCTTACTTGGACATATTTACTTGTTATAGACTAGTTTACTTGTTGTTGTCACGATATATCACGGATTAGTACTATATGGATCTCTTCATGCTATGTTATCCCTCGGATACATCGGGTATGTTGTGCTAATGTACTTTATCATGTGTATTGTCTACTCATTGTATTCGTATTTATCATGTATACTCATGTGACGTTCATGTACACTCATGATCATGTGAGCCTTCATGTATAACCGAGTGTGCATATGGACTAGCTATCCATGTGACACACTACTTTCATGTGCAATAACATAACCTGGACAGATCCTTGTGTACTGATTGGGGCAGGGGGAGTATTATTTGGTTATGTGATCTACACCTTTTCATGTACAACTCCAAACTAGATTAAGTCATGTATAACCTAAGCAGTTTACATAACAGATTATGCTCTACATACGTAGATAGTTCAGTTCTATTATTATATCCTGTATATCTATTTCTATATATCATGTTCTCTCTTTTACAGTTCATTTCTTTATCAGCAGTTCATGTATATATTCTATAGCTTGTTTCATATTTCCTTTCATGTTATGATCTGTATAAGAGATATGTATTCGTTTCTGTCCTGACTGGACCTGCTGAATATTACAGATGATGAGGATTGCTGAGACACTTACTATGGAGCAGGCTTAGTTGACACAGGTGACCTGGACCCTCAGCAGGATCCAGTTGTCCCTGAGGAGTTTCTATGCGTATAGATTAGACTTATATATTATCTAGTTGTTGAGACACTGTGTTTGTATTGAGATATATTATGGTGTGATTTATACCGGGATTATTATTCATATTGTGAATCTCTGTCGAGACTATCTTTCTTCTATTCCATCTTAGTTATGTGATCGAGTTGTACTATATATATTATTCTATATTTTAAGCATATTCTAGATTGTGTTAGATGCTGTGACCTAGAACAACGTTCTACCGCCGTTAGTGCGACGTAGGCTAGACGTACCCACGTTTCGTGCCCTTACACTGGGTTCGGGTCGTGACATATTTTAGTGGTGGCCCATGCAGGTCCTCTCAATCGCAACTAGTACGATTTTGTAGTGGTACTCGAACTACAGTATCACTACAGCCTGCAGTAGGATATAGGATAAGTTAAGGTACTCAATCACATTAGAAAAACTCTTATCTAATTCTTGCTACTAATTGCCTTCTTTTGAGAGTAAACTGTCCTCCTTTGATTATATCCCTTTTTTCAGTAATTGATTCCATGTTTGATCTGTCTTCATGATGGTGGAGACACGATCACAACGCTCTGGCCTGAGGGATATCGCTGAGAGGTTTGCCACTTCTTGCCTGACTCAGCAGGACCCTTGGACCATAGTACCTCTTATTCCAGCTCAGGTAGGCTCGTCTGCAACTTTTGGGGGTGCTCCTCTACCGGTTCCAAGGACTACCCAGGAGTTCAGGGGATGCTACCACCACCGCCTCAGGGGACAGTTGATATGGCATAGTTCTTCGCCTTCATGCAGTAGATGATGGAGACTCAGCGACGCCAGGCGGAGGATATGAGACAGGGCATTGACAATGCCCATCAGCTAGCCATGGAGGCAGTAGAGAAGGTGGCTGCCCAACCACAAGAAGGGCATATTCAGCAGTACCATTCGAGGACTCCAGGCATTCAGGACTTCCAGAAGATACGGCCGCGAGACTTAAAGGGTACTAAGGGTATCCTATATGTCGACGATGGATGAGCATATAGAGGAGATCTTTCGTTTCGCTGAGATACCAGCTAGGCTCCAGGTAGAAGCAGCGGGCAGTCAGATGCAGGACCTTGCTCGCACTTGGTACCAGACATACCCCAGGGTTGGTACAGAGGGGCAAACTTAGGAGGCTTTTATGAATTTTCAAGGAGAAGTTCTTCCCCGACACAGCACTTGGCGCTTTGGATACGCAGTTTGAGAACCTGGTTCAGGGGAACCAGATAGTAGAGGAGTATGCCGGAGAGTTCTGCCGCCTGGGTAGATTATGGTGGGCGTTAGCGAGACAGCGAAGGCTAGGAGGCCGCCTGGATAGATTTGTGGTGGGCCTTAGCGAGACAGCGATGGCTAGGAGGTTCAGGAAGGGCTTGGTAAAGGAAGTCAAGTCCTCGACTAAGAGCAACATAAATGCTACTTTTGAGAAGATTTTGATGGGAGCAATGACAGCGGAGGACGACCTTGAACTGAAGTCAAAGAGAGGTCGTGATTCACATGGAGCCAGCGGCAGTGGGGGCCCGACCAAGAGGCCTTATTTTTAGCAGCAGCAGCATCAGTATCAGTAGAATCCTTTTTAGCAGAAGCAGTTTCAGTAGGCACCGAGACAGCAACAGGCCATCAGTTGCACTTTCTACAAAAAGACAGGACATGCATAGAACGAGTGTAGGAAGTGGCTAGGCAAGTGCCTACTTTATGGTACAGCAGAGCATTAGTTAAGGGATTTTCCCATGGTTGCTGGACATATAGCTCAGGGAGTAGGAGGCAAGGTACCGGCAGGACAGCAGAAGGGACCATTGCCGACCCAGCAACAGAAGTTTATCCGAACCAGCAGCAGACCAGAGGAGGTCAGCAGGGGCAAGCTTTCGCTATAGCAACTGAGGAGTCAGAGCCAGTAGGAGATCTTATGGCAGGTTCTATTCTTATCGACTCTTTTCTTGCAATCGCATTATTCGATTCGGGTGCTTCCTATAGTTTGTGTCTGTATCATTTGCTGTTAGACACCAGCTTTCTTCTGAACCATTGCCTAGGACATGCATTATCACGACTTGGGATGGTATTATCCTCGTCTGTGATGTTTGCAAGGATCGGAGAGTAGTTTTGGGAGGCCAAGAACTGGATGTGAGTCTGCTCGTAATGTTATTACCGAACTACTTTATTGTACTCGGTATGGATTGGTTGAGCAGGCACCTTGCCAGTATAGATTGTCGAGGTGGTAGAGTTCTTTTCAGAGTGCCAGGAGAGCCAGAGTTTGAGTTTACCAGACGGGAGGCAGAACAGAGCAGCAGAGTTTTCTACGGAGTTTCAGCGGAGGAGCAGAGCGTGCCACATCCATTGATAGCTGAGTTTATGGATGTATTTCCGGAGGAGTTGCCAGTGTTACCTCCGGACAGAGATGTAGAGTTCTCTATAGACTTGGTGCCCGGTGCAGAGCTGGTATCTCAGCACGTCTATGGAGTGAACAACATCGAGCTTGTGGAGTTGAAAAAGTAGGTGGATGAGTTGCAGGACAAAGGCTTTATCCAATCGAGTTCTTCACCGTGGGGTGCACCAGGACTCTTTGTACCGAAGAAGAATGGGTCGGTGCGGATGTGTATCGATACAGGGCACTCAACAACCTAACGATCAAGAACAAGTACCCGCTGTCGAGGATCGATGATCTGTTCGATCAGTTGAGCGGAGCGAAGGTATTCTCCAAGATTGATCTGAGGTCAGGTTATCATCAAGTGAAGGTAAAGAAGGAGAATATTCCGAAGACAGCATTCAGAACACGGTATACCCAGTTTGAGTTCATGGTGATGCCGTTTGGGTTAACTAATGCCCGACGATGTTTATGAACTTGATGAACAAGGTATTCCACCAGTACTTGGACAAGTTCATGGTGGTATTCATCGACGACATCTTGGTGTATTCGAAGACCCCAGAGGAGCATGAGGAGCATTTGAGAGTAGTTCTGAAGACTCTAAGGAAGGAGCAGCTTTATGACAAGCTCTCGAAGTATGAGTTCTTCCTGGATCGAGTTGATTTCCTAGGTCATGTTGTGACCGGAGATGGGATCTCAGTTGACCCGAAGAAGATCAGAGCAGTTGAGGCATGGACAGCACCGAGTTCACTTGCGGAGATCAGGAGCTTTCTAGATTGGTAGGCTACTACAGGAGGTTTGTTCAAGATTTCCTGTATTGCAGAGCCATTGACTAGGCTGACCCGAAAGGATGGAGTTTGTCTGGTGAGACGAGTGTCAGGTTGCTTTTGATGAGTTGAAGAAGCGACTGACGATAGCCCCAATTTTGACATTGCCATCAGGATCAGGCGGGTTCACTATCTACAGTGACGCCTCAGGGAAGGGGTTGGGTTGTGTCTTGCCACAACATGGGAAGGTAATTGCCTATGCATCCAGGCAATTACGACCGCATGAGAAGAACTACCCTTCCTATGATTTGGAGTTGGCGGCAGTTATCTTTGCTCTTAAGTTATAGAAGCACTATCTATACGGAGAGCATGTGGAAATCTTCACAGACCACAAGAGCTTGAAGTATGTGTTTACACAGAAAGAGCTCAACATGAGGCATCGTAGATGGTTGGAGTAATGAAGGACTTCGACATTTTATTGCAGTATCATCCATGGAAGGCTAATTTGGTTGCCGATGCCTTAAGTAGGTATCCGGTAGATATGTGTTTAACGATGGATCATCACATGTTAGCAGATTTGGAGAGCCTAGGGATCGAGGTGATTTTGCCAGGAGTTCAGATACAGATGTGGGGCCTTCAGATTCAGTCAGACTTGATGGAGAGGATCAAGTCGGCTCAGTTCGACGATGTTACTCTGCGGTATATCTCAGAGCAGGTTAGAACATGATTGGTGGATGATGAGTTTGTCATTGCAGAGGATGGCGCATTGAGGTACGGTTCCAGACTATGGGTGCCTAGCGGAGAGCTTCGGGAGCAGGTTATTCAGGAGGCCCATCGTTCTCAGTACTCTATGCATCCAGGTGCCAACAAGATGTATAGGGATTTAAAGGAGCACGTATGGTGGTATGGTATGAAGCGGGAGGTAGTACGCTTCGTAGCCAGATGTTTAGTCTGCCAGCAGGTGAAGGCAGAGAGACAGAGACCAGCAGGACTATTGCAGCCATTGTCCATTCCAGAGTAGAAGTGGGAGCATTTACGATAAAGTTTGTCTCAGGATTGCCACGTATATCAGGAGAAAAAGACACGATTTGGGTCATCGTAGACATGTTGACCAAATCAGCCCACATTTTGTCATTAAAAGTGGGTACGTCTACCGAGAAGCTAGCAGAGATATATACGGAAGATTGTCAAGATACATGGGGTTCCGATGAGCATTGTCTCGAATCGGATAATCGTTTTACTTTTTTATTTCTGACGGAGTCTTCAGACTAGTTTAGGCACCCAGCTCAAATTCAGTACTGCATACCACCCTCAGACGGACGGACAATCAGAAAGGACTATTCAGACATCGTGGACATGCTGCGGACTTGTGTCCTAGATTTTGGAGGTTCCTGGGAGGATCACTTGCATTGGTAGAGTTTGCATACAACAACAGTTACCAGGCCAGCATTGGAATGTCACCCTTCAAGGCATTGTACGGGCATATATGTCGTACTCCCTTGTCTTGGGATGACGTTGGAGAGCAAGTTTTATTGGGACCTGAGATGGTTGTTGACGCAGCCGAGAAGGTAAAGCTCATCAGGGATCGACTTCGCGTGGCGCAGGACAGACAGCGACATTGGGCCGATAGCCACCGAAGACCTATGCAGTTTAAGGTACAGCTTAGCTTAGGATTAGAATCTTGTTGTTTTGTGATTTTGTTTGATCATGTGATTATTATAGTTAAGTTGAGACCATGTTTGTGCTAGGTTGGAGATCTGGTGTTCTGGAGGATATCTGCGATGCTTGGTACTATTCGTTTTGGTGGAGGTGGAAAGCTTAGTCCGCGTTTCATCGGCCCTTTCGTTATCAGCGGAAGAGTCGGGACATATCATACAGATGGACTTGCCCCCTGCATTAGAGGGAGTCCATAATGTATTATACGTGTCGTAGTTGAGACGGTATGTGGCGGATCCCAGCCATGTACTGGATTATTTCGAGATCGAGGTGGCCCTACTCTTAGTTATCCAGAGCAGCCTGTGGAGATTCTGGTTCGACGGAAGAAGGTGCTGAGGAACCAGACGATACACTTGCTTCACGTAGCATGGAGGCATCACTCTCCAAGTGAGTCTACCTAGAGAGGGAGGATGAGATGCGCGAGCAATAAACTTATCTTTTTCAGTCTTGATGTATGATTTTCTATCCTTCTCATCTATGCAGTTTTGTCTTTAATTTCGAGGAAAAAAATTATTTTAAGGAGGGTAGATTTGTCAAATACACTTTTTAATTTTAAGGGTATTTTAGTCACTATGAATTTTTTTGAATTTTATGTATTATTTGGATTTTATTATTTTATTAATTAGAGTGATTGCTATGTGGTTTGATTTGTAGCTGGATTGGTGTTTTGGTAGTATAAGTGGTTTGACCTTAGTCAACCTTGACTAGAAGCCTAATAATGTAATTAGAATCATAATTTGCCTTTAAAATTAATTTAGGATTAATCACTATTTTGAGAATGATTTAAATGATTTTTAAGTCATTTTTCATAAGCCTTTTTTAGCCTTTTTGACATAGGCCTTTTTAGCAACTTTGGAGTGCTTGGCCCATGTGCAAACCCTAACCCTAACACCCCCTTCATGTGGCCGGCCACAAGCAGCTCTTCCTTCTCTTATTTTGTAAAAAACTCATAGCCTCCACAAGAGCAAACCATATTTTTTTCTTTTCTCCAAAACCCTAACTTTCTCATCCGGCATCTATTTTACCTCAAACGATTTGCGTTGTGATCGTGGGAAGGAGGAGAACTTGCTGGAGTATTGCTATCGAGGAGTTGGAGGCGTTTGTTCGGGAGAAGTGGTCGACAAAGCGCTCGAAGAATTTCTTCTATTGAGATTCTGGCTCTCAATAGGTAAACCTCGTTCTACCTTTGTTTCTTCTGAATTTTCTTCATTATTACATCCATATAGGTACCCTCGACATGTGCATGAAGTTTGGTAGGATTTTGGTTTCGTGTGATAGCGGTATCGGATACGTATCGGTCTTGTAGCACGTGTTCGACAAAATGCCACTTAGAATTGAAAATTGGTGTTTTGTGTTTCTTTTCACGAAAGTTTGCTAATATTATT
>JANAVB010037021.1:15000-77618 GCA_029216955.1 Iris pallida
CACATTCATGCCAAGCACGTGTCTTTGCCATAGCCAAATCATAGGCTCCAGAATAGTGTTGCGACCGTACACACCCTAGCCCATGTCGAATCAATCTAGCGCTTGCTATTATTAGACCTTGTTAACCAACTCGTAACTTGCTAGTATTCGACGCAATCTAAAGGCATACACGTGGATAGCCGCTCTTCTGCCGACACATTTATATGAGTGGTCACTAGCAATGTCAAGCTATCCTGGATCTTTGCATACGGTGACCATCTGCATGGTGAGGTACGAGCTCCCGCCGAAAGACCCACAACCTATATTATAATGGTTCACTTCAATCGAGTCGTACCATCGATGAAGGCCGTACAATATCTGTAATTCCTTCTAGGCCGACACGAACCTGGCGCCCCGGGATCGTTCGAGGAATTTACCCTAGCGTGTAAGATGTCCAATGACCAAGCAAGACTCAACTCGATCTATTAAGTCCTTCCTTAATCATGACCATGCTTTCCATCTTTCTATCGAGACTCCCAAGTAGCGGGACCGATCTCGCATGATTTCTTATCGAGACGCCCAAGTAGTGGGACCGATATCATGAACGAGACTTATCTAGACTCCCAAGTAGCGGGATCGATCTCGACGATAACCAGTCGTATGGACTTCCTTTGTCCGTGGCATGCTTTTCACTAAACCCACCGTTGATCGTGCCTTAGACAGACCTTATTCTCTAGGTGACGCTATCGCTCAAGTCAAATACTTTATATGACGAGCCTTGTTCTCGTGGGACTATGTGACTTGGTAACCGCAAAAAATAGGTGACAGTGCTTGCTATGACTTCGATAGCCCAGAACAACTCTTTTCTAACTTATTTGGTCAACGACTTGACGAGCAAAGGCTACGCCAAGCTTCGCATCGAGAGAACGTGTCGTGTACGTGTTCGACTTGAACAAATAAGTTCTTTGGGTGCCTAGACTTAAGCCACAAGCCGTACAACCCGACTTAAACCACGGGAAAGGCAAAGCCGGGAGGTCAGGTGGCGACACAGCCTTCGGGTTAGACTGATTGATAGTTGCTCTGGACATACAGGTCCTTTCCCTTCAGTACCGATGATGGACATTGTTAAGGTAGGCTCTGCCAGAGGAGATCTGGTGGAGGGGAGCGTGCCCCCTCCTCTTCCGACTTATATTAAAGGGCCTTCCGCTAAATCGAGTTCGGGAGGTCAGGTGGCGGCATAGCCGGGACAAGAAGCGATGGTCCCTGCGTCCTCCTCTACTCAAGTGGCTCCGAGGGTCGACTTTTTTGCCTTGCCGAGTATCCAGGTTCTGCGGGCCACGGAGGAGGAGTTAGCCACTATCCACACATCTTTCCGCTCGAAATTTGTTTCCTTGGTGGCAGAGGTGGCGAGTTCTAGTGCGCCTCCTTCGACACTGCCAGCCACACTTCTTTTGACACCATCTTCTACAGAAGTTCTGGATGAAGCGTCATAGGACGTGGTTGACAGTTTCTACCACCACTTGAAGAGAGGGGTCGAGGCTGCTGTGGAGTGGGGGACCCCTTTCGCCTTGGCCCGACAATACGCCCAAGGCCAAATTGACATTCTCAAAACCCTTCCCGGTGGAGCGGGGATAGTCGCGCTTCTGGAGCCGAAATTGCTAGAGGCTGATCACCTGGTAGCCCAGTTTCAGGTGCTGCAGCAAGCTGATCTGTCTGCTGCGATAGACCAAGAGCACGGTTTCCTCATAACTGCCGAGAACAAGGTAAGAGTCGCTCGGGAAACGGTCAAGCCGGTCATACTGAAGGATCTCCGCGATCTATCTCAGCTATATGATCAGTTGAGCCACGAGAGTGAAGATTGCACGGCTCGGGAAGCGACTGCCTCCCGTAGGGTAATTGACACCCGGGAGCAGATCCTCGAGCTTCAGAGGAAGCTGGCTTTCTTGAAGTCTGAACTCGAAGCTGTCCGTATAGAAAAGGGGATGATTATCCAGGAGGCCGACAAAGTTACTCGAGCTTCTGCTAGCCTGGAGCTCGCTCTGAAGAAGCTTGAGGATGGCTGGCGGGTTCACGTACAGCTAGATGATGCAGAGTGGTTGTCTCAGGAGGCCGAGCGCCGAGCCAAGCAGCGGTTTGAACGGGGGACTGTCTTGTTGAAGAACCGTCTCCTGGAATTATGTACCGTCGAGCCATAGTTGGCTCTTTTGCTTTTTATGTTCATGTTCTTTTCCTCCTTTTTTTGAGAGGGATGTGGTCCCAGAACCTGTAGTAATTTTGCTTTTCAAATAAAAGAGTATGCTTTATTCTACCCTTTGTTTGTACTGCTTATTGTGTTTATGGTGTTATGGTGGTATTTGCCCTGCAGGGGGACTGTTTGTAGACCTGTTACCCCTGGCATACCTGGGTTTTAGGTATGGATAACAAATTTGATGGGGATACCTAGAACGATTCCACGGTAAGGTGGCTATGGACGTTCCTGGTATCGGGAGAGAGAATGCCATGGGACAGCTGGGCCCCCAGGGCTTGATGAGAAGTGATGGGCATGTACTAGGAAACTTAGTACAACATTCGTGGTCAGCAGAGGACATTTGTGGACCTATTATCCTTGGCGTACTCTGGTTCAGAATACGGATAATAAGACGAGAGGAAACCAACACACTTACTCAGAGGTAACGAGGACGTGGCAAGTATGGGGGTTTTACCGCGGGGTCTTCCTACTCAGAGGTAATGAGGACGTGGCAGGAGTGGACTCAGCGGAGGATATTTGTGGACAACATTGGACCTTTGTGGGCCTATTAACCTTGGCGTACTCCAGTTTTGGGTACGGATAATAAGTCGTAAGGGAACCAACATACTTACTCAGAGGTAATGAGGACGTGGCAAGCATGAGGGTTTCTTCGATGGAGCCTTCCTACTCAGAGGTAATGAGGACGTGGTAGGAGTGGGCTCCATGATGGGAGTACATGGAACAACTCAGAGGTAATGAGGACGTGGAAGTTCCATGTAAGGGGGTGATTTGTTTTTGGCGGAATTGAAAACAAGTCAGAGGTAACATCGACGTAGTTGTTTTGGGAAAGTTGTGGATCCGTTACCCTTTTTTGTGTACTGAAAGTGCGGGTGGTGGATCATGAGGAGGGAGCTCTTTTGCGATATAGATTTATCTAGAGTGATCGGAGTGTAAGTTCAGCGGTACCTACAGGTACATAACTCGACAATCTTGAGAATATGGAGTCAGAATGTAAATTCAACGGTACCAGAGGGTACATAACTCAACAATCTGGGATTTGGAGGATGTTGTTTCAGACATAATACTTCTTCAGGAACTTGTCGTTGATGGGCAACATGAGCAAATCTCTATTTTGTTTCGCAGGGCGGTAAGCACCGTTGGAGAAGACAGCCTCAATGACAAATGGACCTTCCCACTTTGGCTGGAATTTGCCGGAGGTTTTGTGAGTCATAACCATCGGCCTCCGAACTGCCAGAACGAGATTGCCCACTTAGAATGTTCTGATCTTAACCTTCTTGTCGAAGGCTCCCGTGATGCGTGCTTGGTATAGCTCGATTCGTTGTTGAGCTAGTAGGTGCTTTTCATCTAAGGCCTCCAACTCTTGTAGCCGGCGACGGTAATTATCGTCCGTCGTCAGTCGATAGGTAAGGGTGACGCAGAGCGAGGGGATTTGAGTCTCCAATGGGAGAACTGCCTCACTCTCGTATACCATAGAGAATGGTGTATTCTCGATGGCCGTTCGGACTGTAGTACGGTATGCCCATAAGCACTCACCAAGCTTCTCATTCCAGTCGCGTTTGTTGGAAGACACGAACTTCTTGAGCAACTTGATGATGGTTTTGTTGAATGCTTCTGCCAACCCGTTTGCTGCTGGATTGTATGGCGTTGAAGAAACATTCTGGATTCGGTGTTTGTCGCAGAACCGATAGAAGGTGTGGCTCGCGAACTGCGGACCATTATCGTGGATGATCCTTCGGGGTAGTCCAAAGCGATAGATGACGTGATGCTTGAGGAAGCTGATCACGTTTGAAGTCTTTACTTCTACAAGCGGAACAGCTTCCGCCCATTTGGAGAAGTAATATGTGATTACGAGTATGAAGCGATGTCCTCAGGGACGAAGGTGGAGTGATTGGACCGATAATGTCCATTCCCCATGCTTCGAATGGCCAGGACGCCACTGTCGGATGTAAAAACTCGGATGGCTGATAGATGAAATCAGCGTGGACTTGACAGGCTTTGTACTTTCTTGCATAGTCTATCGCATCTGCTACCATCGTGGTCCAGTAATAGCCCGTCCGACGAAGACGGTCTTGTAATTTCGGACCAGGTTGATGGGCCCCACAGACACCGTCATGAGCTTCACGTACGACTTCTTTGGCTTCTGTATTTGATAGACACCGAAGCAGTAATCCATCGTAGGATAATCGATACAGCATTTTCGTCTCTGTATCATAGAAGAATCTGAGGGAACGCCTTCTGATAGAGGTGGCCTCCTTTGGGTTTTCGGGCAAGATGCCATAGACTACAAAGTCTATGAATGGCTGTCTCCAGTCTGGTGTTTCATCAACCGTCTGAGCAGAATGACTCGCCGCAAACTGAATGTTATTCTTTGGACAGACTAGTTCGTGTCCTATCACATCCACCGAGTGATGAGTATAGTTCGGAACTGCTAGGGAAGCGGCGAGGCTGGCTAAGGCATTGGCTTCGATATTGTAGAGTTTAGGAACGTGTTCTATGAAGAACCCTTCGAACGATGAAATGATGCTGATCGCCGTTTGGTGATAGGGGATCATGTCTTCATGGCGGACTTAATATGAACCCCGGATCTGATTGACGATTAACTGCGAGTCGCCGTATGCTTCGAGGTATTCTACCCCCAGTTCCTTTGCAAGTCGGAGGACAATGACCAAAGCATTGTACTCAGCCACATTTTTTGAACAGGGCTCCGTGAGGGAATAAGCCCGATTGATCACCAACCCGGAGGAAGAAATCAGCACCACTCCGACTCCAACGACGATGTTGCCCTTGGGTCAAGTTGTGGAAGCGCCGTCGAAGAACATTCGCCATATGGTTTCATGAGAGGCCACATGTGAGTCGGCAACCTCATCTGGAATCTCTTCGTATATCCTGGTTGACTCCGAACCTGGATGCGCTGCTAAAAAGTCTGCCAGATCTTGACCTTTAAACAGCCTTTTGTGGGACGAAGATCATGTGGTAGGAAGACAACAATATCACCCATGTAGCGAGGCGAGAGCTGAGTACCCCTGGCTTGGTCATGAGGACCCTGAGGGGGTTGACTCGTGAGATCACATGTATGGTTTGTCCCGTGACATAGTGTCGCATCTTCTGAATGGCGAACACCAGGACGAGCCATTCCTTCTCTACAGCGGTATATCGGTGTTCCGGCCCCATCATCATTCGACTGAGGTAATATATAGCTTGTTCATGGCCTGCATCGTTGTTTTGTGCTAGCAGAGCGCCGAGAGAATGTTCCATCGCTCGTACGTAGAGCAGGAATGGTTTTCCAACAACCGAGGCTACCAGTACTGGAGGGTTCGACAAATATTCTTTGATGCTGTTGAAGGCACGTTGGCATTCTTCATCCCATATGAATGAGACGCCCTTCTTCATGAGGTGAGTAAATGGCTGACATCGTCCGGAGAGGTTGGAAATGAACCTCCTGACGTAAGCTAGCCTCCCTTGAAGGCCTCGGAGTTCACGAAGATTTCTCGGGGGACCCATCTCCATGATGGCCTTTGTCTTCTCCGGATCTATATGAATCCCCTGGGCATTAATGATAAAACACAGGAATTTTCCACTAGATACGCCCAAGGAGGATTTGGTAGGATTCATTTTCAAGTTGTGCGCTCGCATAAGGTCGAATACCGTCCTTAGATCCTGCAGATGGTCTTTCTTATAGCAAATTTTGACAGCGATGTCGTCAACATAGCACTCCACGATCTTGCGTAAGTGGTCTCTGAAGATGACACTCATGGCTCTTTGATACGTGGTGCCAGCATTCTTTAAACCAAAAGGCATGACTGTGTAACAGTATGTGCCAATCGGTGTTCGGAATGATGTGTGCTTCTCGTCGTCGGGAGACATCTTGATTTGGTTATATCCCGAAAAACCATCCATGAATGACATGCGCTCGAAGCCGCAGGTGTTGTCAATCATGATGTCCGTGATAGGGAGGAGGAACTCATCTTTAGGACACGCCTCGTTCAGATTGCGGAAGTCGATGCAGATTCGAATCTTTTCATTTTTCTTGAGGACCGGTACTATGTTGGCGACCCAGTCCGGATGTTGTTCCTTACGGATGAAGCCGCTGGCTATCAGTTTGTTGACTTCGGCTTCGATCGCATTCATAATGTCCGTGCGGAAGTGTCGCTGTTGTTGCTTGATTGGTTTTGCATCCGGCCGAATGTTGAGTTTGTGAAGTACAATCTCGGGGTTTAGCCCTGGCATGTCTTTATAACTCCAGGCGAACACATCAATATATTCTTTGACAAGTTGTAGCAGCGATTCTCATTCTTCGTCTGCCAGGCTTTTATTAACGAAGATTGGTTTTGGAGAAGACTCATTGCCGAGGTCAACTTGCATAACCTCATCTTCAGTAGGAGGCTCTCTTTGTTTGAACCGCTTTTCCCCATTGTGCATCCAGCTGTTGGGCCTACGGCTCTAATTCAAGGAGTTCAGGAATGTCTTCTTCTTCTTCGTAAGCGTCGGCGAATGCCATATTGACGGACAAGGCTTGCCTGAATACGTCTCCGATGCTGATATCTGAATCAGAAGTTGGTGATCCGGTTGAGTGTGAATGGCAGTCGCATTCCTCATCTGAGCTTTCAGGGGTCGTTGCAGGCGCAACATACCCCAGTCCACATCGGGTCTTATTGTAGTAATCCCGTGGTTTCTCGGCCGGGACTGGCAACTGTAAAGGTAACCGCCGACCAGTACCGTAGTTCAAGCCTGGTGTAGTCTCAAGATCATACCCTTGTCTTTGCATGAGGTACTTGGATTGGAAGCTATACAGATAAAGGGGCAGTCTTCCGGTGTCTGATTCGAGATCGACTTCCTCTATTGCGAAGGGCTGTGGATCATTCTTCCGACCGAAGATGATTGGATGGTCTTCTCCCTCGACTATGAAGTAGGCGCCTTCTACAGGAGTAAGTTGATTTACGGTGTAAACATTTGTCACTTGCGTGTGTAGGTAAGTGCCTATACCGTGTTCCATAGCATACATTGTACAAAGCTTATCAAGCTCGAGGTAGTTCAAAGACAGCCCTTTATTGATGAAGTAAGGTATCTTTTCTAGTAGGATTACATCATCTACGGATGGAACAACCGTATGAGCAGCCACATACTTGGCCAATTCTGGTTCTTCTTCGGCCATGCCCTGTATAAATAAAGACTGAGAGGATGACTTGGACAACTTAATCATCAGGGGTTCTGCTGGTGGGGCAGGACGTGGA
This sequence comes from Iris pallida, assembly GCA_029216955.1. Lineage (NCBI taxonomy): Eukaryota > Viridiplantae > Streptophyta > Magnoliopsida > Asparagales > Iridaceae > Iris > Iris pallida. The sequence goes on from JANAVB010037021.1 coordinate 22,459, forward strand.
GTCGTTGGCGAACTAGCGACCCCCTGTTTGGTGTTTGATGCTAGACGGGAAGTTGTTGGCTCGCTAGGAGTCTCCGACTTCGCATTGGGCTGACGATTCATCTTGGGAAGACGTATCGTCATTGGCTTGTCAGAGGGTTTGAGCTTCTCTATTTGTGGTTGGCCAGCTCTTGGCAGCCTGATTGTCAGTGGCTCCGTTGTAGGTTTCGGCGCTTGGCCAGACCTTGGCAGTCGGATTATTATTTGCCCCTCTTGTGCCGAGAGACTGATTGCATCCTTACGCAGTGCGGCCGTAAGGGGTACGGTCTTGCCAGGTTTACGAGCTTGAAGATGGATCATCAGAGGTTCTTCTGATCCCGTTGCTGTCTCAGTTTGAGTTTGCGTATCTCCTTCGACAAGGTGCCTCTTCGACTTCTCGTACAAGCAGAAGTTCGAGTAATAAGACTCGACCCCTTTGAAGGGATCGATGTCGGCAAATTCTGTCCTCACGAAGCCGTGCTTGTCGACATACTTGAAACACTGGTACAGCGTGGAAGGCACGATCATGTAATCGTGTATCAAAGGAAGCCCCAAGAGAATATTGTAGAAAGTGTCCGCATCTATGACATAACAAGTCACTTCTGACTGCAGATCGTCGATTTGGCACTTCAAGTGAATTTTCCCGATCGGGTAGCTCCTTCTCGAATAGAAACTGCTGATGGCGGTGCTTGTCGGCGTCAGACGATGCATGGGAATACGAAGATGGTGCAGCAAACTCTTCAGGATGATGCTTATGGAAGAACCGGGATCAATGTGCATCCGATCCACCTTTACGTTACCGATGTATCCAGTATAATACAACGGACGATCGTGCAGGTTGGTTTTAATGAGCATATCCTGCGGAGTGAAGATGATGTTGGGCATTGCACCTGTGCAAGCGCTGTTCTGGAGATTTGCAAGCGGGCTCTCTCCCGTGAGGTTGACCTGAGCCAGATATGCGTTGGCATTCTGTAGTGCATCGCTCAGTGCCACGCAAACATCATTAGAGAGTCTCAGGAGCTCGTATAATGACAATTTGGTCGGTGTGTTGGCCAATTGTGCCAAGATGTCAAAGTTGTAGGGCCTCTCCAGCTCATGAGGTGCCTCTTTTCGAAGGGATTTGTCAAAACGATTCCCCTTCGGCCTAGGCTTGTCGGTCGTCGGAGTTTGAGAAGGTCCGGGAGCGTCACAGTAGTCGGCTGATGATCTTCAGCCGAGTTATCCGGTGTAGGTTGGGATTGCGCTCCCGACCGGGTGACAACCACTGTGGCTTCTTCGACATCTGCCGAGATTGTACGGCAGGATCTGACCTTTCCACCTTTCTTCCTGCCAGTGGAGGATGGTGTGGGTTGAGTCACTTCAAGTACTAGATCCGGATGGACCCACTGTAGAAGCATGGAATTTCAGAACCAGAAAGCCCATGCGCCAGACTATATGCGCCAGAGCTCGGACAAAGTACTTTACAGCAAAAACAATAAGTATAGACATTGAAAGAGGACTTTTTATTTAACATATAAAAGTCTATTACATGTCTAAGAAAAGATTGAACAAAGGAGAATTTCTACAAAGAAAAGATCCTAAGTCTACAGCCAGCAATCATCATGCACCCTCAAGCAGGCGCAGCAATCACCATGCGCCCTCAGTCAAGCGCATCCCACCATGCGCCCTCAGTCAGGCGCATCCCACCATGCGCCCTCAGCAAGGCGCATCCTTTTCAGCAGCTCAGTTATTTACATCCCAGTTATGTGCATCCCTTCAGCAGCCCAGTTATGTGCCGCTCTTCCAGCCAGGCTCACCGCCGTCAAGATGCTTCGATTAATGAAGCATTTATTGAGCAGAACGAGGGTGGCAATCAACCCTCTAGCCGAGGAAGAGAAAAGCACCACAAGCCAACCTGTGGCCAGGGGAGGCTTCGAAAGAGCCTCCAAAGTCCAAGGAAGACCGCAATCGAAATGCGGCTAAGGGAACAGCTTTCAACACAACCAGAGTGGGCAACACCCACTTTGAAGGAAGAGAGAGCCCCCAAAGCCGCAGCACCGCCATTCCGATCTGCGTCTCTTCCTGCACAACGAAGACAAGGCTCGAGCATCCCGATCTTTAGATGCAACAGGCACCTTCCACCTGCCTCGGAAGCCCTCGACTCCGACTTTTGGATGTAACAGTCACCTTCAAGTGCATCAACGAAGACATTGCGTCGTATTTTCACCCTCGGAAGCATCTCATCAACAGAATGCATTCGAGTACACAAGTTCATGTCGGAAGTACGTGAGATAACGAGAAGCAAACCCTCTCTACATGCCACTATTTATAGGCCGGGCAAATCAAACCCATGCGCCAAGTGGATGGCTCTCCGAATTCTGTACAATGAATTTACATTAAATGGATGAACCGGACGCTTCGAATTCAGCCAAGTCAAAACGGCTATTTAAAGTACTCGAATATCGTAACAGTCGCATCATTAAAAATGCGTCATGAAACGAATGCACCGGCCAGCCAGCGCATCACACAGACGCGCCCTTCAGCATCAAGACGTGCCCTTCAGCACCAAGCACATCACAGAGGATGCGCCCCCATACGTCTAGTGGAACGCCAATCGACGCGCCCACTCAGCTGTCCATCGAATGTCAGAAACATTAAATGCTGAACTGACAGAGTTGGCAGCACTCCTCCCGAAGTCTGGACAGTTGACAGCTTTTTCAGAAGACGAAGTATCGCCAACATTAGCATCATCATTACTTTACTCCGACGGCTTCTGCCACGTGGCCACCCAACCACTCGCATGTGCCTCCGTAGCCATGCGCTCAAATCCGCATGCGCTTCAAAAGCCATACGCCTCAGACTTTTCACTGATCCCTAAAGACGGAAAGAAAGTCTCCATTTGAAGCTCGGCATGCGCCTCAAAAGCCATGCACCTCAGACTTTTCACTGATCCCTAAAGACAGAAGGAAAGTCTACATTTGAAGCTCTGTATGCGCCTCAAAGGCCATGCGCCCCAGACTGCTCTCTGATCCCAAAAGACAGATGAAAAGTCACCACTAAAACTCTGCATGCGCCTCAAAAGCCATGCGCCCAGAATAGTTCGTGACTCCTAAAGGTTACGAGCCAAAGTCTCCTCATGCGCCCAGTCCTAGGCGCATCCTACCAGATCATCCCCCCATCAAATCCGAGATCTCCGAGCCAAGAGTCGACGACATGTGTCCTTTGACTCAACTTACCCAAGATTTCAACAACAGAAAGATCCTCTTCTCTGCTACGTGTCGGCTCACAACAGCAGTATGAAGAATTCAACCCCTCGATCAGGGCGCATCGTCCGTGTGCCTCCATCAGCAATCACCACGTGGCATCCCCGCGTACAGGCGCATCCTACATGCGCGCATGAGCAGCTGGCCTGCAAAGCTATAAATAGAAGGATCATTTCTTTCACACACACACACAACGATCCTACGTACAAAAAATGAAGGAACACACCACCAGAGAGGCAGATACAGACACTCAACGTCTTTCTCCTCTCAGCAAGCTCCAGCACCCAGAGCAATCCAAACCTTCAGAGAACCGATAACCGTCGTCAGATCGTCAACGGAGTCAACGCATTACCACTCACTCCATCGGCACAAGGGACCCAGATAAACAAAAGTGTACTCCTAGGGCTACATCTAAGTCCTATATTGTAATACTGTTCTGTTTGTATTGAAATTTGCAATAAAAGATTTTAATGGCAAACAAGCTGGCGACTCTGCTGGGGACCTCTTTCTCCTCCACCGAGAAAGCTGTGTCGCAATCCGACGACGTGAAGGTGGGATCCTCCCACAAGACGCTGGTCGTACGCCTCAATCAACAGGCGTATGAGGAGTTCATCTCCGAAGGAAGTGCGAGTCCTTCGAAGCGGCTGCCAAAGCCGAAGAAGACCCGCCGAGTCTGGGTGCGCAAGGTCGACGCCTCGGGCACCACCACTGAAGGGGATGCGCCCATCCAGCCTTCCCTTCCTGCTGACGTCTTCAGCAACCAAGATGCACCCACAGGTGCAGCGCATCTCTCGGGGAAGCGTGCGGCTAACCACATTCCCCAGCCATCTTCCTTTCAGGCGAGGAAGATGCATCGACGGAGCAGGGGCGCAGCCAATGCCCCGTGTATCACCTCTGATGCGCCACAAAAAGTCTCTGTCTTTGACAGACTCACTCGCTGTAATGGCAAGGAGAATTTGGATTCTGAGTACTATGTGCTCCACCGGGCTGGTACGAAAAATCCAAGACAGCACGGGCCATGCGCCCCAAACGCGCTATGCCAGCAGCAAGCCAGAAGCATGCGCTCACAATCATGCGCGCTGCTGATGGTAAGCTGTATAAGGTCGACTCGAGTGCTACGGCACCAGAAACGAGCCGCCCTTCAAAGTCCTCGTCTTACTTGGGCGCATCTATTGCGTGCACAACCAAGTCGAGTGAGACAAATTCAGTGGTCTTGAACTTCCGCGCCTCCTCTGGTTGTACGTCTGAGGTCCGTTCAAGTCACTTCAAATGTTGTGGTTCTACCACTACTGATCGGGATGCCTGTTTGGTATTAGATCAGGGGGCGCAGCACTCACTTGACCACCCCGGCGCTTGGTCTTGCCATGCGCCTGAAGGGGGTGTGAAGGTGGCACTCTCCTCCAACGATCTTCGTAACATGATTACTGACAAGCGCCGATCAGGAGAGTCGACTGACAGACACGATGCGCCCCTCACCGGGCATACTTGTGCTGTCGTCACCATCAACTGCTATTGCAAAGCGACAATTCCACCAAGGCAGTCGGTGTTCTAGCGGCTGCAATCATCGACACCTCTCCGACGTCGCCTCGGGAATAAGGTATCAACAAAAGAGGAACCAAGGGTTGCTTCATGCAACGTGATCTATAACTCCTCGTCGGTCCGAAAGGCGACTGGCCATTCCTCTTTCTCGTCCAAAAGCCAGCTGAGGAAGACCAAGACAGCTGTCTCATCCTCTGGAGTATTCGAAGGCACTGGGGGTAGTCAGACCCTTGTCGAGCCTCCTTCCGAAGAGGAGGGTGCCCAAAGCACATCTGGGGCGGATCCTCGAGGCGAAGTCAGCCTCCCAGAAGCTCCCGAAGACAAGGATATCCCCCAGAACACAGCTGGGGGTGGTCTGGCATCTGCAGACCCGAGTTCCGGAGACGAAGAGGCCCTTCAAGACGAAGCTGAGGGTAATCAGGACCTTGCAGATGCGCCCGTGGTGAATGTTCTTCCGAACATAGCCGGGGGTAGCTAAGACGAAGCTCCAGGAGAGGCAACTCCCCTACAAGGAAGTGAGGCCGAGAGTGAGGCCTCAACCCATCCATCCACTCCCGGCCGCGTCATGACAGTAAACGTGACTGGGGCTGATGTCAAGTCTGATGCGCCGCCAACGGACCTCGTCCAACGCTTAGATACCCTGGAGGGAGGACTCAAAACCCTCTCTTCCTCCATGCAAACACTGACTCAAGCAATGTTTGAGATACGGTCAGCTTTGGCCAGGACACCTTCTACCGGTCCCGACCCAGGGGCCAATGGAGAATCGAGTGTACCCCTTCAACGGGTATCCTCGAACACAGATCGCCGAGAAGCACTTCGGACGTCGGAGCCCTCAAATGCTCAACATCAGGTGATACCACCTTCCCCGACTCCCAGCTCCACGGAAGACATGGTCGAGATGATCAGGGACTTGCGCGAGCGCTTTGAGTCCAAGACGAGACAAGAGGAGCGCCAAAAGATGGACATCCCCCAGCCTTATCCCCTCGAGTGGAACAAGGTGGTTTATCCTCCAAAGTATAAACCACAAACACTGATGCTGTACGACGGGAAGGACTCCCGCATCGCTACCTGACGTACTTCCAGTCTCAGACGGGACATCTTTCTAAGGAGGATGCGCTCCTCACCAGCATATTTGTCGGAGCATTGAAAGGAGTGGCGTACGACTGGTACTGTAGCCTCCCCGACAATTCCATATCATCCTTCGACGACTTGACGCGCCTCTTCCTTGACCGCTTCTACGACGGAGGGAAGGACATGACGATGGCGTCCCTCATAGAGATACGCCAGAAGGAGAAGGAAACGGTTCGGGTGTTCATCGAATGCTTCCGACAAGCCTACTTCAGACTACCTCCGGGCATGCCAGAGCATGCGCTCCTCTCCTCCTGCAGCATGAATATGCTGCCTGCAGTCAAACTCTGGCTCAACTCTACTCCTCCTTCCGACTGGAGTTCCTTGATCATTGAAGCCGAGGCCGCAGAAAAGAATACGGCCAATGCACGTCTTCTGGGAGTCAACTTCCCCGCCTTTGATGACAAGGGGAAACGGCCTGCAGCCAACAACCCCGGACGGAAGACAAAGGGGAAACAAGCATTGACTGTCAATGCCTCAAAAGGTGCGTCGGCACCTACTCAGAAGCCTCCACTCGCACCAAGGCCAAAGGAGGTTTATTCGTTCAACGACGAAGACACCCTGCAACTCTTTGAGATACTGAAGCAGGGTGACAAGATCAAGCTTCCGGACCCGAAGCGTCCCGACGAAGTTGGAAAAGTGGACAACCCAAGGTACTGTCACTACCATCGGTTTGTCGGACACACAACCAAGGACTGCTATATCCTCAAGAATTACATTCCAGTGCATGATCAATGCGGATGTAATCTCCGTCGACTACGAGGAGAAGACGGTGTCGGCCAACGTGGTGTCACTCCAGTTCGGCACCTTGCCGCCAACAACAACACAAGATGGCGTCGTCCCCATCCCTAAGGCGACAATGGAGGTGGTTAACTTACCACCTACCCATGACAACGTGAGTGGACTCATCCGACTCACCATACCTCGAGGAGAGTTCCTATGGGTTCACCCCGACCTCGTCTCCGAGGTGACTCAACCGGAGGTACGCCCTACCTCCAAATCCAATGGCAGGAAGATCAAGTCTTGCCGCATGGTCTCTTCTTCAATGGAAGAGGCACTTCCTGTGCAGACGCGTTCACAACAGAACGTCCAACCCGACGAAGCTGCCGCCGAGGTGGTGCCTCCTTGCACCGTCCCTGCTGCCAAGGAGGAGGGTCCATCTAAGTCCTCAGTAGCCAATAAGCAGAAGCACGTGGAGGCTCGTTTCGACAGACCTCTACAAAAGGAGAATGCTTCGGTGGTAGCCAAGCCCCACAACTTCGACGTACTGGCACAACTGGCCAGTACTCCTGCCTGGCTATCTTTGTTCGAGCTCCTGCGTCTTTTCAAAGACTCCCGAGAAGCTCTCTGTGAAGCTCTGAAGGATGCTGAATCCTTTCTCAGTTAAGTCAAGCAGCCTGAAGATCTCCCAACTACATGTGCGTACTGTCATTGTGCGGATGAAGTTATCCCGAACATAACTTTCACCCAACAAGACATGCTGCTCACGCACAACCGACATAACCGGCCGCTGTATTATACAGGGTATATCGGTTCAGTCAAGGTGAAGCGAATTCAGATCGATCCGGGGTCTTCCCTCAGCATCATCCCGAAGACGCTGCTCTCAATACTGGGGATCCTAATGTACCAGCTGGCGCCCTCCAACACAACAATCAGTGGCTTCAACGCCAGCAAAAGCGAGCCGCTGGGCAAAATTCGGCTGAAGTGTCACATCGGTAACCTCAGAACTGAGGTGACCTGCTACGTTGTGGATGCCGATGTCAACTACAATATCCTGCTCGGCCGACCATGGCTACATGAGTACATGGTGGTGCCATCCATGCTCCACCAGTGTATGAAGTATGTGTCCACCAACGGCATCATCCGGACGGAGTTTGCGGACATCGATCCTTTCAAAGGGATTGAAGCCTACTTCACCGATGCCGACTTATACAAGTCACCTGACGAGGAGGAAGCCAATGATGCTGACGACGAAGCAGAAATGGCAGCAGAGCCGGACATGGAGCCTGAGGTCACTCCCGACGCTCCTTTGAAGATTCGACTCAAAGGCAAACCGCCTCAGAAGTTGCCTCCCATGAGCATTAAGCTACCCGAGAAAGCACCAGCTGCTCCTGAAGCTCCCCTGAAATACGGCTCAAGGGAAAGCCGCCTCAAACATCGGCTCCCCTCATGGCAAAACTACAGGGGAAGGTGCCAATCATCGGAGGCACAGCGGAGGCACCTCTGAAGGTGCGTCTTAAAGACAGGCCGCCGCCATCCCAGCCGCCAGAGAAGGCCCACGTAGTCCTCTCGGACTCCAAGACCAATGCTATGGTGGACTCTCCCGATCCTACTCCAGTGCTTACAGATGAAGAGCTGGGGGACTATATCTCGGCTGATGTAGATGCCCCCTCTCTGGACAATGTAATCCCGCGAGATAAAATCTCGTATTTCATCAATAATAGAGTGTCTTTTAATTATTCTTGTCTTCCACATTGGAATGCCATGTATACATTAGATAACGCTCTACGGTCGTTGCAAACACAAATAACGACCGTCCATCATGTAATCGAGTAGTCCCGTCTCAAGGAGTTTGTTACATAGACCCGCCACGGAGTCAAGACGAAGAATCCATCATCTTCAACAAAGTTGAGCGTCATCAAGACCTCCCGCCAATCGAGCCAGAACCAGATGTCGGCAGAATGCAACTCTACCGGTACACGGACAAGGCAAAGTACCTCATCCAGAAGATGGGTTACGAACTAAAAAGCAACAAAGGACTGAACTACGGTAAAGGTCGATGTCTCCCTCTCTGGCTTCCAACACCTAAAGAAAAGCCACAAGACTACTACAATAGAACACGACGGGAGGTAGGCTATGTCACGCCACCATCAACTCCAGAGAGTTCAGACGCAGAAGAAGTAGGACATTCTTACTCCTCTGAAGCATCAACATGGGACTCCGATACCAGTATTGGCTCAGTCTTTAAGAGAGTGCTGTCAGCCAACATGACGTCGGCATAATCTCAAAAAGAAGAAGGCGAAGACCAAGTGCCAGAATTCTTTGAAGAAGAACCCTGGGCTCAATGCCTAGAAGAACGATGGGAGTCTCGTTTTGAGTTACGTGAACCTTCCACCGAAGACGAAGTCGAGCAGATCGACCTTGGGGATAGATCTTCTTCCAAACCCATCTTCGTCAGCAAAAGCCTAAAAGGAGAAGACCGAGAATCTTTAATCCAGCTGGCTAAAGAGTATATCGACGTCTTCGCTTGGAGTTACAAAGACATGCCGGGACTTGATCCCCAGATCGCGATGCATAGGCTGAACATCTTACCTGATGCCAAGCCTATCAAACAACAACAGCGACGCTTCCGTCCGGACATCATGAACGCCATCGATCAGGAGGTGGACAAGCACTTGACCAGTGGCTTCATCCGTGAAGAACAACACCCAGTTTGGGTAGCCAACGTCGTCACCGTTACCAAGAAGAATGGGAAGATACGAGTTGGTATCGACTTCAGGGATCTCAACTCTGTTTGCCCGAAAAACGAATTCCCGCTTCCAATCACCGACGTGATGATCGACAACACATGCGGCTTCGAGCGCATGTCTTTCATGGATAGATATTCGGGCTACAACCAGATCAAGATGTTCCCCGATGATGCAAAACATACGTCATTTAGGACTCCAAAGGGCATTTTCTGTTATACAGTGATGCCCTTCGGCTTGAAGAATGCCGGTGCGACATACCAACGAGCTATGAGGACCATCTTCCGTCAGCATCTTCGTAAGACAGTCGAATTCTATGTTGACGACATCGTAGTCAAGAGCCGTCTAAAAGGAGATAACCTGCAAGACCTCAAGACAGTCTTCGATCTCATGCGGGCGCACCAACTCAAGATGAACCCCGCTAAATCCTTCCTAGGCGTTTCTAGCGAAAAGTTCTTGGGCTTCATCATCACGGCGAAAGGCATTCATGTCGATCCCGAGAAGACCAAAGCCATCCTTGATATGGACCCTCCGAAGGACCTTCGAGAACTTTGAGGCCTACAGGACGTTTGGCATACATCCGGAGGTTCATACCAAACCTCTCCGACAAATGTCAACCCTTCACCCAGCTCATGAAGAAGGGAGTCTCTTACGTCTGGACAGAGAAATGCCAAAAGGCTTTCGACGACATCAAAGCCTACTTGACGAGCCCACCAGTCCTGGTGGCACCCGTCACAGGCAAACCGTTTCTCCTTTACGTCCGTGCCATGGATCATTCCCTCGGTGCTCTGCTAGCTCAGAACAGTGATACAGGCTATGAGCAAGCAATCTACTACCTCAGTCGAACACTCATCGGGGCCGAACACCGGTACAACCCTATTGAAAAGGAGTGCTTGGCTTTAGTATTTGTCATCCAGAAGACTCGTCATTATGTCTCGGGCCAGACAATTCATGTCATTTCCCGAGTCAATCCGCTCAGAGTCCTCATGACGAAGCCAGGATCATTGAACTCCCGGCTAGACACATGGGCGATCTTGCTAACACCGTACAACATGGTGTTTGTTCCGCAAAAAGCTGTTAAGGGTCAAGCTCTGGCCGACTTTTTAGCTGCACACCCCATCCCAGAGTCCTCAAACTCTATGAAGACATCCCGGATGAGGTCCAAGAACCAATGTCATCGATGAAGGCTCCGTCTGGCAGATGTTTTTCGATGGTGCTTCAAGAACAGGCCCCAAAGGCCAAATCGTCGCAGGAGTGGGGGTGGTATTAGTCTCCCCCGATCAACTGGTCATCCAGCATGCTTACTCCCTTTCGAAGCCGTGCTCCAACAATGTTGCCGAGTACAACACGCTCATTATGGGACTCCAGCTGGCGCAACAGCTGGGGGTAAATCATCTGGAAGCCTACGACTACTCAAAACTCGTCATAAACCAGATCAGAGGGCAATACGAAGTTCGCCATGAAGATCTGATCCCTTACCACGAAGTTGTATTGAACATCATTTCAACCTTCACTGGGTTCTTTATTGAACATGTACCCCATCTATAAAACTTGGAGGCCGACGCTCTGGCTGGCCTCGCGGCCTCATTGGCAGCGCCCCTCGGGACTCAACACTATGTCACCGTAGTCAGGAGAGACTTGGTCTGTCCTAAAAACAACCTATGCTCACACATGGCCCACGCCATGCCGACAAATACTGGTGTTAATATCCGAGACTGGAGGTTCCCGTTCATCGACTTTGCTGTCTACGGAATTCTCCCAGAAGACCCGAAAGAAGTCGTCTCAGTCAGGAGACGCTCTCTTCGATTCTACTATGATACGGCCACTAAAATGCTGTACCGACGCTCCTACGATGGACTTCTCCTTCGATGTTTGTCTAACGAAGAAGCAGCCGAAGCCCTTCGAGAAGCCCATGATGGAACCTACGGGGCCCATCAACCTGGCCCTAAGTTGCAGGACCGACTGCGACGCATGGGCTACTACTGGCCAACCATAGCCGATGACACTGTTGAATATGCTAAGAAGTGCCATGCGTGCCAGCTTCACGCAGACTTTATACATACACCGTCAGAACCACTACATCCTACAGTCGCCTCCTGGCCCTTCGAAGCTTGGGCATGGACATTGTGGGACCGATCACCCCTCCTTCATCGAGAGGACACCGCTTCATCCTAGCAATCACCGACTACTTCTTTAAATGGGCAGAAGCAGTTCCGCTAGCAGAAGTGAAAAGCTCCAGAGTGATCAGCTTCATCAAGCACCACATCATCTACAATTTCGGGGTGCCCCGGAGGATTATTCATGAAATGGTCCTCAGTTCATCAGCCATATTTTCAGCAGATTCTGTGATAAGAATCACATTCAAAATGTGGCATCAACCGCCTACAATTCGGCTGCAAACGGATTAGCAGAGGTGTTTAACAAGACTATCGTCAGGCTACTTAAGAAAGTCGTATCATCTAACAAACGCGACTGGGACGAGAAGCTCGGCGAATGCCTTTGGGCCTACCGCACAACGGTACGGACCCCAACAGGCAACACAACATTCTACCTGGTCTACGGGAGCGAAGTGGTACTGCCTCTCAAGATTCAGATACCTTTACTTCGCGTAGCAATCACAAACCAACTCACAGAAGAAAATAATCAACGTCGTCGTCTGCGGGAACTGGAGGCACTTGATGAAAAGCGTCTCCTAGCTCAACAACGCATCGAACTCTACCAAGCCCATATATCACAGGCTTTCAACAAGAAGATCAAGCAGAGGACTTTCCAAGTTGGCGACCTGGTTCTGGCAGTCAGGAGGTCGATGGTGTTAACTCATAAGACACCAGGAAAGTTCGAGCCCAAGTGGTAACGACCTTTCATTATAGAGACGGTATACTCAAACGGTGCTTACCGCCTCGCCAAACCTAATGGGGACCTGCTCATGATGCCCATCAACGGCAAGTTCCTAAAGAAGTACTACTCTTGACATCTTCCAGATGTACTTCCACAAGGGGATCTGTAGATCCAGTCATCAGGACTCACAGACAATTCCCTTCTAACGAAATCATACGCTTCCGAAACCCAACTGTTCCGTAGCATCCTCCAGTAGAAGGACAACCACAACTACATCACCTCTGAGTTGTTCCCCTATGCCCTACAAAGCAGAATCTTACATTCCATAAGACTATGCTATCCACCATGTTTACCACGTCCACATTACCTCTGAGTAAACATCCCGTACAGACAACCCCTGCGTTGTCGTACATTGATCGCAGAACTTCCACGTCCATATTACCTCTGAGTAGTTCCGCGTATCCCCCAGAGTCATTCCTACCACGTCCATAACACCTCTGAGTAGGAAGATTCTATCATTTGAACCCCATAGTTGCCACGTCCACATTACCTCTGAGCAAACATGTTGGTTCTTTCAAATTATATGTACCTAAAAGCCAAGGTGCGCAAAAGATAATAGGCCCACACAAATCATCAAGTTCATGACAAACAAAAATAAACACATCACAGAAAATTGTGTACTTTTTTATTTCTAAAAAGAGAGAGTTAAGGACTACACTATCCCCAGCAAGAGTTGCAAAAATACAAAAAGAAGAGGCTATAATCCCTAAACATCCCCAGGGTTGGCTGAAAGCTCTCTAACTCGGCGTCTCAAGTCTGCCGCATGAGTCTCCACAGTCGCCAGGACTCGACGCTCAGCTTCTTGGCGCATCGCTTTAACAGCCTCAGCAGAAGTATCGTTCTCATGCTTCTCATCAAGCTGTTGTCGCTGCTGAGCCAGGACAAGATCCCGGTGAGTGAAAGTTGCTTCCTCCTTCTTGAATGCTACATGTTCAGCCTGGGCACGCTCGGCATCTAACTGGAGTTGGGCCCGCTGGTCCTCAAGGCGGCAGATCTGGGCATCAATCTCCACGATATTAGCGTCCAACGTAGCTCACATTTCTACTGTCTCCTGTATAGACTGAGACAACCGCTCTACTGCAGCTTCAGTCTCAGCCACTTCGTGCTCCCAGACACTCATAGTGGCCTAGTAAGAAGACTCAATCTCGGCGATCAGCTTCTCCTTCTCCGTATCTATCAGGACGGAGAGGTCGTTTCGTTGGATGTGCTATAATTCCGAAAGTCGCTAGTCCAGCTTAACCACCGAAGCCTCCAGGATCTCGGACATATGATCATGGCCCTGGTGAAGATGGATCAGGTTGATATAAGGCAGTCCAAGAGTTCTTGTCGTCGCAAAGCTCCCATTGGCGTCCATCACCGCAGATACACCCCTCTGCAGTATTTTATATATCGCCTCGACGATGAATTTCACATATTCATCTGCATCCGCCAGCACCTGCGGTGTCATAGCAGGAGTTAGAGGAGCTGCTCCAGTTAGCGGACCAGAAGAAGATTCGCCGACCTCAACCTGCAAGGCTGGAACCTTGGCACCAACAGGCTCTTTATCAGTAGGGGCTGGACTGCTAGCCCGAGGAGCCAAGGGAACAGAAGAAGCCGGGACAGGCGTCGAGATAGTACCCCAAGTGGAAGGAGCAACCGAGGGTTCTATCACACCCTTATCCTTCCCAAACTCGGAAGGACCACCGACGTCAGTGGCCACCTCTTCAGCCCCAACATCCTATCAGCAGCCAGTACCTTCTCTGGCAGAACAGGGAGATCAACACTTGTCTCCTGACTCGCCCCTGAAGTCAGGACCACCAGACGTGTCTGATTCTCTTTAATAAATCCCTCTACAAGGACAGGATCTGTCGCTACCTCCTGATCGGTAGCTACCTCAGCCTCCGCTGCTGAGTCTGGGGTAAGGCTCGGCAGTGTTACCGCCGACCTCCCTCATCATGACAAGGAGGGGAATCAACCCTCTCCTCTGTTCCAACCATATCTGTTACCCCCGCAACAGACTCTTGCAACTCTGGAGCGACGTCTTCTGCAGACGACGAACTCCACCCCACTTCATCACCAGGAAGCCCTGTGTCTGCTGGACCTTCGGCATCCAAAGCCCCGCTGTGGCCTTCATCATCTCGGAAGCTGCTGCACCCTCAGCTTCCCTTCTGACATAATCTGGAGATGCTTGAATCTCTACGACAACAACATCCTCTGGGTTCTCCTCCATGGGAGACATCATAGTCGGCGGGATGCGCACTTCAGACGAGCCCGCCGTCTCCTTCGGCCTTCTTCCACCAGGTTTTGGAGTACGGGGCCTTCTTTTTAGCGACTCCTACAAAAAAGGGGAAGCATTGATTACATGAAATATTGAACCTAAACCAGGCTATGTAGAACATCCTCACCTCTGCAGATGCTGAGTCCGATGAAACCGTCGGTGACGATGCCTTCTTCTGCCTCTTCGACGCAGGAGATCCAGCTGTATCTGCGTGTTGTTTCGATTGATCGGCTGAGGGTTCTGTCTGGCCCTCCGTAGACGAGGCAGGGACTCCCCGATAACCCGCCTCTGGCGGCCGGTTCGATCGAGCTTTCGCCGGCATGCTCCCAGCCACCGCTAACTGAGTGCCTGCGATAAGACTGGTCTCCCTATCATATCCGGGTGGCACGGCAGCCATAACACAGTATAATTTGGCGGCCGAGTAAAGAATGGGCGGCCGCGAATTCGGGACAGACAGTGTAAAACGAGCCCCGGTACATCCAGTATTATAGTACTGCTAAGCTCGTGCACCATCCAACAAACTTCTACCATACCCCAGAGTGATACTGGGGTTATCCAACATCAGCTGAGCATAACCGAATTACCGTACAAAGCGGCTCGGTAAATACGGTTCCAGGTAGCACTGATTCCTGTTCCGGTATACCAGATGGGATGGCCGAATACTTTGCAACCAGCAGAATCCCTATGGAGGCAGAGCGGTGGCATCTTCGCCCGAATCCCTTAAGTCTTCATTGGCCTCAAAACCCAAGAAGATTGGACCATCTTTGGTGATCTCCCATCCCTGAAGATGGGAAAAAACCTTTCTACAAACAGGGACGCCAGTGTGCGACCAGCTCCTTTGGTGGAAACGGCGGAGGAATGCATCTCCGGCCCTGTATTCTTCTGAACCCGGACTCATCACATTGGGATGGTGTAAAATTAACCACCCCATCAAATAGTGAAACGACAGTTCGGCGTGCGAGAAGTTATTGTTTCTACCTCGGTCATGAATCACATTTCCCACAAACTCTCGTAAACCTCGCTGCAGGTTACATACCATTGCGGGGAGTAGAGCCAAACGTCGGCCAAAGACCAACTTTACGGCTGGCAGGATTAAGTTCCGGGTCACCCTCTCTACAGAGCCGGATCCGCCCGAGAAGACGTAATCCCGAAGCCAAACCATAATATACGCGACCAATACTGCTTTCGATGACAGCCGATGAGTAAGGTGCCAGAAACCGCTGTAAGAGCGTTCATCCGACTGCCGGTCCTCGTTCTCCGGGGATTCTTTTCACCTAACCTGTCCATTTCAGAGAGCACTTCGCTACGAGAGAGAGCTGGCGGAGTGGAAAAATGCGAGGGATCCTCCTTGTCTTGCCTAAAGACGTAATCTCTCCAAGCGGTCACGTGAGGCTGCGATCCGCTCTTATCCCTCTTCTGCATATAGTAATGATGACTCTCCACTTCCTTAAAGACGGTCGTCATCTCCTCAGCCTTGTCCCCCAGGACTTGAAACTCTTCGTTGGTTGGAAAGTACTCTTCATAGGGTTTCGATCCCCAAGGGAGCTTTGATAATTCATACATCTCATGAAGTGCGAGCCCTAACTCCCCCACCGGAGTAAAAAAGGTCCCGATATGGATATCAAACATCTCCAAGAGTGCAAGGAACATATGCATGTTAATGTCAACACCCGCCTGGGTAGCACGGATCGCGGCAGTCAACCCAATCTGTCGGAGCTCAGTCCAAAACTACGACAAGATCTAGAGTGTCAGTTTATCCTATTTGGAAATGTAATGACACCTACCCTCCATCCGAAACTCTCCTTTCGAGTACGAGCGTTTCATCAACAACATGCGATGTATAAAAGTCGAGGCACTATAAGTAAATGTATTGATGGGAACATCACTTTAAATGCTCCCAGGACGTAGAGTCCGCCAGGTGAAAGAGGGCCCAGACCGCACGACGGTCAACGTATCCCTTTGAACGGAGGTAGAATCAATTTTGATGATGCCAATCACCGCTCCCCCCTGAGAGGGGGTAAGATCCCAAGACATCCTCCTCTTGGAGGCAAGATGACAGAAGGCCGTCAAAGGCCATTGACGTTCAAGTTGCTTAACAGTCATATGCACTTCCTTTGCGGCAAAGAACCAGTCTTCCTTGACCTTCAACACCGTTGCTTCAGTGGAAGTAAGGCGGTCCCCGAACAGGAACTCAGGCTTCAAGAAGGTCACTTTATCAGATATGGCAGATTTTAAAAGACTACGCTCCATCATCCGTTTGAGGAACCCATGCTGTTGTTCCCGGATTTGAGTCATTCTCTTGGGATGCTGATCCAGCATAATAACATCTTGAGCAGGGTTTATCACCTCCTCATCATAATCTACTTCTGCCTGGCTGAGGGCAGCATCCAGAAGCACTTCATTCAAGAGTGGGATAGTCATCGACACTAGCAAAGATTCGAAAATGTTAGAAATAACAGAAGAATCTGAGACTCATCAGAAGCGCATAGCGTGTCTGAAAAAGAAGCTTCGGTGCATCATCAGGGTGTAAACCCATGCGCATCAGCAGTGGAGCTTCGGCGCATCATCAGGGTGTGAACCCATGCGCATCAGCGGTGCTTCGACGTATCTTCAGGGCTTAAACCCATGTGCGTCGACGGCTAAAACCTCGACACATCATCAAAGACTCAAGGTCTATATGCGTTGGTATAAATGAAACTTACCAACCACCTTCGGCCGAACTTCGACAGGCCGACGGGGAACGTCAGCCGCCGCAACTTTCACAGGCTCCTTTCCTTTGTCCTTTCCCTTACCAGCACCGCCACGAGGAGTCTTGGGAGCCATTCTTTGAGAGAAGAAAAGTTAGGGTTTTTGAGGAAGAACTCTAAAAAAGGCAAAAGCAAGGAGAAGAAGAACTCTCGCTCTCTCCATCTCTAGCCTATTTATAGGGCTTGGTCGCACGCGTGAACCGATGACGTGCGATCTCAGCCGTCGCCTCGGGTTCTGTAAAGTGATAACCGCAAATAAAACCTAAAAGATCATCATTAATCTTTTCGGTTACCGAAGCATCATCATTTGTATTAACTGAGCGGAGCATGCGCCCCATCACTAATGCGGAAAGTATCTATGCACCCCGACAGACATGCGCCTCTACTACCATGCTTCTTATTCAAAGTATTCCAAAACATATCCAAAAGTTTTGAAAACTTTGAAGGGGGCTTGTAGAAGCATAGAATTTTAGAACCAGAAAGCCCATGCGCCAGACTATATGCGCCAGAGCTCGGACAAAGTACTTCACAGCAAAAATAACAAGTATAGACATTGAAAGAGGACTTTTTATTTAACATATAAAGTCTATTACATGTCTATGAAAAGATTGAACAAAGGAGAATTTCTACAAAAAAAAGATCCTAAGTCTACAGCCAGCAATCACCATGTACCCTCAAGCAGGCGCAGTAATCACCATACGCCCTCAGTCAGGCGCATCCCACCATGCGCCCTCAGTCAGGCGCATCCAACCATGCGCCCTCAGCAAGGCACATCCTTTTCAGTAGCTCAGTTATGTGCATCCCAGTTATGTGCATCCCTTCAGCAGCCCAGTTATGTGCCTCTCTTCCAGCCAGGCTCACCGCCGTCAAGATGCTTCGACTAATGAAGCATTTATTGAGCAGAACGAGGGTGGCAATCAACCCTCTAGCCGAGGAAGAGAAGAGCACCGCAAGCCAACCTGTGGCCAGGGGAGGCTTCGAAAGAGCCTCCAAAGACCAAGGAAGATCGCAATCGAAATGCGGCTAAGGGAGCAGCTTTCAACACAACCAGAGTGGGCAACACCCACTTTGAAGGAAGAGAGAGCCCCCAAAGCCGCAGCACCGCCATTTCGATCTGCGGCTCTTCCTGCACAACGAAGACGAGGCTCGAGCATCCCGATCTTTGGATGGAACAGGCACCTTCCGCCTGCCTCGGAAGCCCTCGACTCCGACTTTTGGATGTAACAGTCACCTTCAAGTGCATCAACGAAGACCTTGCGTCGCATTTTCACCCTCGGAAGCATCTCTTCAACAGAATGCATTCGAGTACACAAGTTCATGTCGAAAGTACGTGAGATAACGAGAAGCAAACCCTCTCTCCATGCCACTATTTATAGGCCGGGCAAATCAAACCCATGCGCCAAGTAGATGGCTCTCCGAATTCCGTGTAATAAATTTATATTAAATGGATGAACCGGATGCTTCGAATTCAGCCAAGTCAAAACGGCTATTTAAAGCACTCGAAGATCGTAACAGTCGCATCATTAAAAATGCTTCATGAAGCGGATGCACAGGCCAGCCAACGCATCACACAGATGCACCCTTCAGCATTAAGATGCGCCCTTCAGCACCAAACGCATCACAGAGGATGCGCCTCCATACGTCTAGTGGAATGCCAATCGATGTGCCCACTCAGCTGTCCATCGAATGTCAGAAATATTAAATGCTGTACTGACAGAGTTGGCAGCACGCCTCCCGAAGTCTGAACAGTTGACAACTTTTTCAGAAGACGAAGCATCGCCAACATCAGCATCATCATTACTTTACTCTGACGGCTACTGCTACGTGGCCACCCAACCACTCGCATACGCCTCCACAACCATGCGCTCAAATCTGCATGCACTTCAAAAGCCATGTGCCTCAGACTTTTTACTGATCCCTAAAGATAGAAGAAAAGTCTCCATTTGAAGCTCGACATGAGCCTCAAAAGCCATGCACCTCAGACCTTTCACTGATCCCTAAAGACAGAAGAAAACTCTGCATACGCCTCAAAAGCCATGTGTCCAGAATAGTTCGTGACTCCTAAGGTTATGAGCCAAAGTCTCCTCATGCGCCCAGTCCTAGGCGCATCCTACCAGATCGTCCCCAATCAAATCCGAGATCTTCGAGCCATGAGTCGACGACACGTGTCCTTTGACTCAACTCACCCAAGATTTCAGTAACAGAAAGATCCTCTTCTCTGCTACGTGCCGGCTCACAACAGCAGTATAAAGAATTCAACCCCTCGATCAGGGCGCATCATCCATGCGCCTCCATCAGCAATCACACGTGGCGTCCCCGCGTACAGGTGCATCCTACATGCGCGCATGAGCAGCCGGCCTACAAAGCTATAAATAGAAGGATCATTTCCTTCACACACACATACACAACGATCCTACGTGCAAAAAATGAAGGAACACACCACCAGAGAGGCAGATACAGACACTCAACTTCTTCCTCCTCTCAGCAAGCTCCAGCACCCAGAGCAATCCAAACCTTCAGAGAACCGATAACCGTCCCCAGATCGTCAACGGAGTCAACGCATTACCACTCACTCCATCGGCACAAGGGACCCAGATAAACAAAAGTATACTCGTAAGACTACATCTAAGTCCTATATTGTAACACTGTTCTGTTTGTATTGAAATTTGCAATAAAAGAATTTTAATGGCAAACACCCACATGACCTTTCCTCGTGATGTGGTGAGGGCTACTAGACCAGCAGCCTGATCTCGAGGAGGTGGAAGATTAGCAATCTCTATTGTTGCTCGAAGGACGGGTACTATGCCGTCTAGAGTCTCTATCGGAGTGAAGCTGCCGAACTCTACTGACACCATGTTGGCTGTCACGGTTACCTCCTCGAAATCAATGGCCAGAGCCTTCGAATCGATGAGATACTGGATATATCACTTCAATTGGAAGCAGTCCTGTATGGCGTGGTGGACGTAACGATGGTAATGGCAGTACTTGGGGCTTTCTATCTTGGCTGGCCGACATTTCCGTCTAGGTAGAAGGAGCTGGATGTCACGCCCCGACCCGGAATCACCCGAATCATCGTCCTCGCAGGGGGCGTGATGCCGCACGAGCCTGGAGTTGCGCTCGTGCAAGGCAAGATGACAAGTTCTCAAATGGTTATCTTTTGATTCGATATTAACAACGAAAGAAAAATAGAGTATACGAAACAATTCCTTTATTGATAATCGAAACTGAGATTACAATGGCTTTCGATAGCCTAACAATATATGCCAGATTGGCTACAACACTCAGGTTCTCTCTTGCCCACAAAGGATTTCACCATTCCATACATGATGCCTTCTATATCTCGGCCGCATCAATCCAGCTACGTAGTCCGAGCGTCAATGCGATAGCACGCTTCAATGCGCTTCGGCATTCCAAGCGTTAACACGTTCAAGCAACGCTTCGGCGAGCAATCCATTCCCTGCACCCTGTATGAAGCTGGTGGGGGATCAGTACGTTCGTCCTCGCATGTACTGATAACAAAGATCATCTTTCCAAACCAACATCTTTAATATTTACGTTGAATCATGCAGCTTAGCTTATGATCTTGCTATGTTCTCCTTAGGGTCAATTTTATGGCATCTTTTGAAAGTGTAAAGCATGTTATCATAGCATCATGTTATTGAATTGAATAGGCAAATAAACAAGCAATCTCGTATTTAATTCGTGGCGCGACTTACCAAGTCGACGCACTCGCCCTTGTACCGACGCAAGGTGAATACGCCGTAATCCTTCCCTGTCATGTTATTGTGCATCTCTAAGCAGGATCGCTATGCGGGACGCATATGCGCCTACACTTTCAATCCATCGTTCCTTAACTATATACGGGCCGTTGGCGTATCTGCGCCGGAATGGACTAAAGGAGTTCCTTTCTTTTCTCTCCTTCTTTCCTCACTATTTGGTTGGGCTGCCGGCGTTTCACGGGTTAGGTCACTCTCCCAAACAACCGAAACGTTCCCGGTACATGCCATCATTTGCGGCTTCTTCCATCTTGTTTAAGGATGTGCGCCTACAAAGATTATCATCCCTCCGCGGCCAAATCGGTTCCGAGGACCTCCGGCATTTATCCGTTTGGGGGGATACTCGTGCACGAGTTAATATCACATTAATCTCGAGCCCATTCCAATCGACCATGCAACGCCCTATCATTCAACAGTTAAATTCAAACAACCAAACATAGTCTTGAGTCCGAGACTCGGACTTATCGTCTCGCATTTTTCCATTTTAGCTTTCTATGTTCTTTCGTTTCGCACTTCGTTTCGATGATTCAATAGCATCGTGCCTCAACTTAATGCTCGTCAACCGAACGACCCGAAGGTCTTGAACACCTTTCGAGGCAACATGTCATATCTGACAGTTCTGCCACATTGATACCGCAACTGTATTCTCTCGTAACGAAGCCATCTTTTATTATCCCGTGCACGTAGGCACGTTTCGACCGTACTTCCAATGTTCTACAACTTAGCATTCAATGTTTGGAGCTTGCGCGCTAGGGCGCTCGCCTATTGTCTTTCAATGTTCTAGCCGTCTAACTCGTGCAGCAAAGGCACGGTATGGTTCATGCACTGAGGCACTCGCCGATTACAGTTATCCTATGTTCTTGTGGCTTGCGCACCGAGGCGCTCGTCTTAGCGATATCCAATGTCCCATAGCGACTCGTGCATATTGATGTACGTTTCATTTAATTGTTCTAACTTAGTGTTCGACTCACACTATGATTTATCTCCGTTCGGCCACGCCCGTGGCGTCGATAGGTTAACTTTAGCATACAATGGTATATTTGACTTATCGAATGAAGGAGTAAAAAGAAGTCAATCCTCCTACCTTGAGTCGATACGCCTTCGTCGTTTCGCCGAGCCGATGCGGCTCGATTCCCTAACTTTGTTGCACGACCACTCTCCTGACTTAGCCATTTGAGCACTTCGTGCTTCGTTGAGTTATATGCCCAATTCGCCTTAGCGTGCCCAAGTCTCTGCCAGTTGCAAGGCGACGATTTGGGTTTTGCAGACCCCTTACTAAATATTGCAAAAGATCGACCTCTAATATTTTCCCGTCAAAGTATGACCTGCACACGAAACCAACTAAAATTAATACTTTCTTCAATTCGGACTTGCGCCTTGGTCGATTCGATTTCTTAGAATCTTCGAGCCGATTCAATGCACTCATCTTTCGGGGCAACGCGGCGCTTCGTATCGATTCACTCGATGCATTCTTCGGGACAAGGCAACACTTCGCATCGACTCAGTTCGATGCGTTGCTCGGGATAACTTAGCTCTCGTATCGTTTTGCATCGATATATTCTTTCGGTCCACGTGACTCGTTGAGTCAACGCTTCAGCGTAATGCGCCGTACGGAGCGGGGCATTATAGAATTTACCACTCAAAACAAGGTTCGTCCTCGAACCAAAACCAACACTCCGACTAAGCGTTTTACAGATCGTTTCACGATCTCGTCCCACCAATGTTGTTCGATTTTATACTATCTCGCAAGCTTTTCACTAACATTTCCAAGTCCTCCCTGTAGCTCGATTTGAATTTGGATACAACTCGATTTGGATTCGTACGTATATTCAAGGCGTCCCGAAGATATGTGTATTTCGACTAAGTCCAGTCGTAGCAAATTGGAACAAAGCTGACAGATAAATTTCAATCCTATGCTTGCCATCTCCGTACTCTCGATCGGACTTATCCTTAGCAACCGTTCTCGAAATTTTATCACATACGTATATTCAATACATACGTGATTCATTCAATAAAGTCACTATACGCGACGCGATTCAAAATCGCCTTTCTCGTTTCGTATATTTCATAGGGACTATCAATTCTACGCATTGTGTCCAGCCGTCGCGCATCCGATCGCAACGATCCTTTGCAACGCCTTGCGTTCGATATCGCCACCCAACTATTTCCGAAGTCTGGCTATGCAATTTATCTCGATACGATTTCCTTTGTTGACTTGCAAATGCATCAACATTCAGGGCTACGCCTGCTAGGTTACTTACATAGTCCCCGTGCTTAGATTCTCCCGATGCAAGTTTAAATTGACATTGCACAAAGGCCACAATCTATCCGACATGAAAGTTTACAGCAAGGCGACAGTGCTCAAGGCAACGATCGCCTTAGCACGAAATTTTTTACGATGCGTCTTACATTCAATTTTCTAACGAGTAGGAATTCACTAGCCAAATTCCTAACTTATCCATCTCGCAACATCGAATACAAGTTTGATTCACGTAAGCTCAATTGCAAGGTAAATCCGAATCTAACGACATGACTCGTAAGTCATTCCCTTATCGTTCCCTCTCGTGTATAGCACGTTTCTCACAATCGCCTATCCGAATCACCAAGTCCGTTGGTGAATTTCAAGTTCTATCGTCGACCAACATAACCATTCAAGCATTCATCTTGACGAATACTCAAAATCCATCTATATCATTCTCAATCGAAAGTTGTTCCAACAATTCTCGATCGCCTAGACTTACCGTCAACATGCACCGTGTTATATTTGTTATCGGTGCAATCTCATATGCGATATCGCATGGGTCATCTTACGGTCTGCAGCATTCAATTTGATTTGGTGGTCAAGTCTTCTAGGGTCAGCTGCCCCGAAGCTACGCTCGATAATTGTGGATCATCACCGAAGGACAGTTTAATACGAACCATACTATATCTTATTTCGGAGCCAAATCACGTTCCGACAATTCTATGCGACTACCCAATTTCGGACAAACCATTTCGATCGGCGCAACTGATGCGCAACTATCCTTCGAGTCAAGTCATGCACTGCCGTCGATGATTCTGCAATTTATGAAACATCTACTCGCATCAAGTTCGAGTCTATCTTATTCACGGATCGACACACGAGATGTTATACGCGTCGAGCAATCGTCGATGACTTATAGTCTCGTCTTGATTAATCACAAAATTTACGATCAACCAAATTCGTTCATTCTCGTATCGTTACTTACAAAATTTTTGATAGCGCAAGGCGCACTCCATTTTGTATTCTCATATCGTGCTTATGTTTTCTTGCGTATCGATCTTGATAGTTCATATCAATTTCGATAGCAATTAGGTCGACTTCGAATCCGTTTCAACGTCGAGTTAACTCGCATCGCATATGCCCAAGTTCGCCACAAACTTTTCTATATGCATCAACTTGTTTTTCGATTTGTCGCATCCCGTTATACTTTGATCGCGTAACTGAGTTACCGATTATCCAACATCGAGCCCTCAAGTTATACGATCATGCCCTCTAAGTTTCGCGTGTTTTCCAGTCGTACTCAAATGAGTGTCGCCGTAGCGTAACCAACTATTTCTTAGGCACGATTACTCACGTCAACCAACTTTCTTACCGAAGTCGCACATCGTGCGATTCACTTTCATTGTTTGTATCGCCTAACATTTCTATCGAGATCGTAAGTCGTACAATTCGATTCGTCTCGCCCAACGTTTCTACCGAGATCGTAAGTCGTGCGAATCATTTGTAAGCTCGAGTATTCCTTTCTCGTTGATCCGATTATTGCGTCAAGGCAAAATCGTTTTGCTAGTCTCGGTCGTCCGACCGACTTATAACTTCCGTCCGACGTATCGTTCATCGATACGAGTCTTACCTTATCGTCCCAACCGATTTCCGAAGAACACTTGTATCAACATATCGCCATACAAATTTTCAACGAGTCTCGGTACTCTTCCGTCCGTCGCGGACAAACCTTTCGCAATTCTTACAACGTGTCAATGATATTTATCGCACAAGTGCTATACCATATACCACTCAAAATTGAGTCATTCATCGCCTACGTGGTATGGCATATACCACTCGGAATTCAAGCCATTTCCCTCGCGTTATACTTAGTATAGGCCAACGTTCTCTTCCGACTTACGATTTTCTGCAGTGATCGTGCTTGATCACAACCGTAACTTTGATTTTATCAAAATTCGACACGATTCGGTCAATGTTCTCGCTTGCCAACATAAGTTTGGTGTGCAACCGAACGATTCGTTCTATCGATTTACGATTTCAATTCTTTCCTTACGTTGCATCTCGTGCAACAATTTATTTTATATGCGTTGCACCCCGTGCAACAAATTTTACTTTCGATATGCGTTGCACATCGTGCTACGATTTATTTCTGACACTTTTATTCTACTTTGTACAACGATTCAATTCAAATTTCCTTTGCACTTCGTGCAACGATTAATTTGATATGCGTTGCACCACGTGCAATAATTTTTACTTTTCAATACGCGTTGCACATCGTGCAACGATCATTTCCAATATTTGTCGCACCTCGTGCAACGAATTACTCTCGACTTTCCAAGTCAATGCACAATCCGTTTAACACATTCGGTATTGGCTTATCACTTCTCACTTTCATTTTAACGCATATTCACCATTACTCGTTGTACTTCATGCATCATTTTATTTCTCATTCAACATGTTACATTGCCACAGTATCTCAAATCGTATTCCACAATTTGTTGCGCTTGCAGCAAATAACATTTTTACGGCTCGTTTGCATTAAATGCAATATACCCTTCGCGACTTTCTTAGCAAATATCGTGTAATTTCTAAAACACATGCGGCAAAATTACACGATTTGTATTAGACTTATTGTATGGAACATCCAGTGCGGCATCGAGTAGAGTCAAGAGTGATATCAAGTGGTGGTGGGCAACTTTTCGAATTGAAATGAAGCAAGCGTCCAGAGGAAATTGAGCCTAGAGCTCAGATACCAATTTGTCACGCCCCGACCCGGAATCACCCGAATCATCGTCCTCGCAGGGGGCATGATGTCGCACGAGCCTGGAGTTGCGCTCGTGCAAGGCAAGATGACAAGTTCTCAAATGGTTATCTTTTGATTCGATATTAACAACGAAAGGAAAATATAGTATACGAAACAATTCTCTTATTGATAATCAAAACTGAGATTACAATGGCTTTCGATAGCCTAAAATATGCCAGATTGGCTACAACACTCAGGTTCTCTCTTGCCCAGAAAGGATTTCACCGTTCCATACATGATGCCTTCTATATCTCGGCCGCATCAATCCAGCTGCGTAGTCCGAGCGTCAATGCGATAGCACGCTTCAATGCGCTTCGGCATTCAAAGCCTTAACACGTTCAAGCAACGCTTCGCCACGAGCAATCCATTCCCTGTACCCTGTATGACGCTGGTGGGGGATCAGTACGTTCGTCTTCGCATGTACTGATAACAAAGATCATCTTTCCAAACCAACATCTTTAATATTTACGTTGAATCATGCAGCTTAGCTTATGATCTTGCTATGTTCTCCTTAGGGTCAATTTTATGGCATCTTTTGAAAGCGTAAAGCATGTTATCATAGCATCATGTTATTGAATTGAATAGGCAAACAAACAAGCAATCTCGTGTTTGATTCGCGGCGCGACTTACCAAGTCGACGCACCCGCCCTTGTACTGACGCAAGGTGAATACGCCGTAATCCTTCCCTGTCATGTAATTGTACATCTCTAAGCAGGATCTCTATGCGGGACGCATATGTGCCTACACTTTCAATCCATCGTTCCTTAACTATATGCGGGCCGTTGGCGTATCCGCGTCGGAATAGACTAAAGGAGTTCCTTTCTTTTCTTCTTCTTTCTTACTATTTGGTTGGGCTGCCGGCGTTTCACGGGTTGGGTCACTCTCCCAAACAACCGAAACGTTCCCGGTACATGCCATCATTTGCGGCTTCTTCCATCTTGTTTAAGGATGTGCGCCTACAAAGATTATCATCCCTCCGCGGCCAAATCGGTTCCGGGGACCTCCGACATTTATCCGTTTGGGGGGATACTCGTGCACGAGTTAATATCACATTAATCTCGAGCCCATTCCAATCGACCATGCAACGCCCTATCATTCAACAGTTAAATTCAAACAACCAAACATAGTCTTGAGTCTGAGACTCGGACTTATCGTCTCGCATTTCTTCCATTTTAGCTTTCTATATTCTTTCGTTTCGTACTTCGTTTCGATGATTCAATGGCATCGTGCCTCAACTCAATGCTCGTCAACCGAACGACCCGAAGGTCTTGAACACCTTTCGAGGCAACATGTCATATCCGACAGTTCCGCTACATTGATACCGCAACTGTATTCTCTCGCAACGAAGCCATCTTTTATTATCCCGTGCACGTAGGCACGTTTCGACCGTACTTCCAATGTTCTACAACTTAGCATTCAATGTTTGGGGCTTGCGTGCTAGGGCGCTCGCCTATTGTCTTTCAATGTTCTAGCCGTCTAACTCGTGCAGCAAGGACACGGTATGATTCGTGCACTGAGGCACTCGCCGATTACAGTTATCCCATGTTCTTGCAGCTTGTGCACCGAGGCGCTCGCCTTAGCGATATCTAATATCCTATAGCGACTCGTGCATATTGATGCACTCACACTATGATTTTATCTCCGATCGGCCGCGCCCGTGGCGTCGATAGGTTAACTTTAGCATACAATGGTATATTTGACTTATCGAATGAAGGAGTAAAAAGAAGTCAATCCTCCCACCTTGAGTCGATACGCCTTCGTCGTTTCGCCGAGCCGATGCGGCTCGATTCCCTAACTTTGTTGCACGGCCACTCTCCTGACTTAGCCATTTGAGCACTTCGTGCTTCGTTGAGTTATACGCCCAATTCGCCTTAGCGTGCCCAAGTCTCTGCCCGTTGCAAGGCGACGATTTGGGTTTTGCGGACCCCTTACTAAATATTGCAAAAGATCGACCTCTAATATTTTCCCGTCAAAGTATGACCTGCACACGAAACCAACTAAAATCTATACTTTCTTCGATTCGGACTTGCGTCTTGGTCGATTCAATTTCTTAGAATCTTCGAGCCGATTCAATGCACTCATCCTTCGGGGCAACGCGGCGCTTCGCATCGATTCACTCGATGCATTCTTCGGGACAAGGCAACACTTTGCATCGACTCAGTTCGATGCGTTGCTCGGGATAACTTAGCTCTCGTATCGTTTTGCATCGATACATTCTTTCGGTCCACGCGACTCGTTGAGTCAACGCTTCAGCGTAATGCGCCGTGCGGAGCGGGGCATTACACTGGATTCTATCCATTGTATGAGCATGTCCAAGATGGGCTTGATATGACCGTCTTCGAAGGAGTAAGTCATCTGTGGCCACTACTTTTCAGCTGGCTCTGATTCAGGCTTCTGGGTTGTGTCGGCCACCATAGCATGTTTGCCCTTGTTGTCTCGGTTATTGGAGGAATTACCTCCGTTGTTGGTGTTGGCATTAGGGCGTTTGCACTTGTCCTCTCCCTTCGAGATGTGTAATCCTAGTTGGCGAGCCTTCTTCAACTTATCTTCGGCGCTAGTGGCACTGATGATGAACATCTTCCAGTCCTTAAATTGACTTTCACCCATCCAGAGGCTGATTGTTGGGAGCAGTCTCTTTTGGCAAATTTCAATTAAGGAGGAATCCGGATTTCTAGACGGCAACTTCATTGCAGTTGGTGAATCCGCTCAATATAGTTCCTTGTCAGCTCCTTTCCCCTTGAACAA
This sequence comes from Iris pallida, assembly GCA_029216955.1. Lineage (NCBI taxonomy): Eukaryota > Viridiplantae > Streptophyta > Magnoliopsida > Asparagales > Iridaceae > Iris > Iris pallida. Next base: position 51,320 of record JANAVB010037021.1, read on the forward strand.
CATCCATGAGTGTGGACATCGTCACGTCTTGTCCTACTTCGTAATGTTTGCCATGAAATATAAAAGAGCAGAACAGTTTTAGGGGAGGACTGGACTTTTACTTCACGTTACAAACTCGCTTGTATAAAGAAAGCCTAGGAACGAAAACCTAGGTACAGCAATCTAAGTACAATTGTTTATTTTTGATTCTGGGGGGTGATGATAGAGGCTCGGGAAAGCGACGGCAGCTCTGCCTTACTCCTTGGACGATCGGACGTAGCCTTGGCTGCTGTGACGAGATGCTTAGCGTTGATGAAGAAAATGCTCATCTTGCTCTCCTCGTATTGCTCTTCTGGCTTCTCTCTCTAATTGATCTCTGTGTATTTTTCTCTCTGATTATTAGGGGAGCATCCTCTTTGCAAGAAATGACACCTTGCTATTTTATATAGTGGGGGCATCATTAGGGTTTAACATGATTGCCCATTCAAAGTGGCGGCGGCCCGTAAATGATCATCTGGGCCATTAATCTTGAGCGTGAAGGATATGGGCCATTAATGAGGATGCCAAATCATGTCAGTAATTAATGTTGATTATAATAATCCCCATCATGATGATTGTGCTGATGTCCGCAAATCTAAATGAATCAATTAATTCATTCTCTTGCCACGTGTCCCAAATTATTGGGATCTGACCCAAAATTTGATTATCTTTAGGACACGTCCTGTCATCGTTGTTGGCCGCATGAGAAGCGTTCGTGTTTGGGCCGCATGAAGGTCGTCATGACCGAGCCGCATAAAGATTTTTTGACCGAGCCGCATGAATAGTCTCTATAATAAACCGCATGAAGGTTGTCTAACCGAGCGCATGAATATGTCATGACGAACCGTAGGGGGTCTTCACGGCCGAGCTGTATGAGAGTCTTCATGGCCGAGGCGCATGGATTTCTTCATGGCCGAGCCGCATGGGGGGACCTTCATGATTAACCGCATAGGCTTCTCTGTACTGGGCGTGTGAACTCGTCTAATCTGGCCGTATAAACTGCCTCGAAGCTGTGAAGATTTTCTCCAGTTCCCTAGGAAGATAGTGCTCTTGTGTCAGTCATTATGATACTTTTAGTCAGGGCTGTCAACTGTCAGCTGTCAGCCGTTAGAGCATTAATTGTGTTTGAATGACGCCAGGTACAGTTGTTCTGAAAAGACACGTGGCTTCCCTCTGCGGGCCGTATGGAATCCACTCGTGCTGCCTATGAGTTTGAGCCGTATAGGACTCCTGAGCCGCATGTGGCTCCTTGGCCGCATGGATCATTTTTCTCCTCTTTTTTATGCTTCTACAAGACCCCCTTCAAAGTTTTCAATTTGCAAATTGAAATACTTTGAATAAGAAGCATGATTATGCCAGAGTCGCATGGATGTATTCTGTCCTAGCCGTATGGATTTGACCAGCCGCATGATTACCTCATCCGTATGACTCTTTGAACCGCATGGGCTGTTTTGGCCGCATGAGCTTCTTGCCACGTCTTCCTGCCACGTGTGCAAATCTTTTGTAAATCTTCTGCATTTAATGCTCTTGATTTGCTGTCAGATTTTAAGAGCCGCTTTTTGGGCCAGGATCCCAAGAGTCAGGCTATTATTAAGCCGTTTTGCCTCGATGACCGAAAAGTCGGTCATCATATTGCACGCGGATCAAGACGTTCCTTCCTTGTCTATAAATAGAAACACTTTCGTTCTGGGGAATCTCCTTTGCTCTCTTCGATCTTTTGCTGTTCTAACTCCTTTCTCTCCCAAGCACCCATGGCTCCCAAGAAGGCTGCTGCGTCGAAGGCTGCGAAGGGCAAGGCGGTCGCTTCTGTAGCGACTGTGGCGACGAACGTGGCCACTCCCCCGACGGCCGCTGTTTACTCTGTTCATCCTGACCTTCATCCACCTATTGCTGGTAAGGGCGTTGCCTTAGAACCCTAACTGCCATGGCTCTGCTGCATAATTTATGCACAAGCCACATATACAAGGTTCTTCGATATGACCGCATAAGCACTTCGTCCAGGGGGCTGCATGGGCTTGTCATACTCGATCTGAACGCATATATATTTTCGGTTTGGACCGCATGAGCGTAGTTCACTTTTGAACCGCATAAGCTCATCTGCTTGTAGCCACATGAGTCTATCTGTTCAGGGCCGCATGAGTCTGCGTGGACTTTGAACCGTATAGTCTCACCTGAATCCGAGCCGCATCAGCGCCTAGTTTTGTCTGTTGAGTCCATGTGAACCTTGAACCGCATAGGCCCTTTCGAACCCAAACCGCAGAAGCTTTATAAGCTCATCTAAACTTGATTTGTATGGACTCGTCTGACTCGGAGCCGCATAAGGCTATGATGAACGAACCGTATGGACTCATCTGGTTCTGAGCCGCATGAGGCTGTGGCGACCCAAGCTGTATAGACTTAAATGATCTTTCAAACGCTTCTTTGTTTTGACTATCCTCTAATCTTGTTCTTTCATCTTTTCTTCAGTGAATCTGCTAGTAAATCGGCGGTGAAACTTCTGGTTGGCTCGAATCAACTTGCCTCGGATGTACGACGGGATGATTTAGTTCGTCAAGTGTCAGAGCAGCTCCTTGTTAATGAGCCTTTGGAGCGACTGAATGTTATCAGGGTTCAATCTTTCTAATTTCTTAGTGACATGATGAGTTCCGGGGAGCCAAATGGGAAGTATCTGAGGCGGTCTTCCTCTTTGGGGATGCATTGATCATAAAAAACTTCCGAGTGCTGGATATCTCCGAGAGTTGGGATTTTAATCTGGACGGGATACCGATTCATATCCCCATTAGGAAGCGTCATTTCCCTCTTGCGTGGTTCAACATGATCTTATTGGACAGACAGATGACAGACTCCCTCACTCCAACCAGACCGGGGATGTTTGTGGATAATATCCGTTATAATAAAACTATTGGGTCAGTACGCGCGATCAAGGATCCGGCCAGTCGATCTGTGATGGGGTTAGCTCCGGATACCTTTATCAACACACCCGGTCCTAACTTCTCATTTTCTCAGGCTGATACCTTCCTGAGCCAGCTTGCTCGAAAAGGGTCCTATCATGTTGGCAGATTGGCACTGCCGAGCTGGTTACACCCCATTCCCTCGTAGGCTAACCTGACCTCATAGATTCTGCAGAACTACGAGGCATTTTTGTGGGAAGTCAATCTTTATGATGCTATCCGGGGTACCAACCACGGATTGCCCATTAATAAGCCGTTGTTCATGGCCCTTCTGGAGATGTATAATCAACGGACAGGGACTTTCTTTACACCTGTAGAAGAGTTGGGGCTCGCTCTCCATGAGATGTATGCTGTCTCCAATCTTCCCTCGGGAGACGAGCCCTTCGAAGCGTACACTCTAATGAACGAGGAGTTCCAGGATCTAGATCGATGATTCCCAGGCTTCGTCGCTGTGTACCAAGAACTGTTATGTCACCATAGTACCTGTCACCAAACGGCTATCAAGAAAAATGATAGCTCGGAAGGGGACACTCTCCGTACCAACTCTTGGGTCTCCTATCTTTTTAAATTCAGTGCTGCTGGCCGAGTTACTTCCCGAGGTCGTCAAACTCCTAGGGAAGTAGAAGGCTTAGTGTCGACTGCTAGGAGGTCGAAGTCTAAGGGTGACAAGTTTGGGAGCCAGATTGACTCCTTCAGCTATTTTTATTGTGGTACTCGGCGGCTGTCAGAGAAGGCACTCTTGGCAGGCATTTAATGGTGTGGCTGCGCAATTGTGTGGTTTCGGGAGGGGCAGGTTCCATCGAGAGGATCGCCTGTCACTTTATTCTTTCCGCCGTGAAGTTGGCCTTTGGGGTCAGGCCGGCTCTTCTTCCCGCTATGGTGTGCAGCATTTATCATGGTCTCTGTGCCTTCTCGGCTAAGGTCATTGCTCGTGACATGGTGATGGACTTTGAACGTGTAGAGCTGCCTTATCATTACCTGCTGGGGTGGCTGTTATTGTATTATCGGTCTTTGATGAGGCTTGGGACGGGAGACGGCGTTACGGACGACGACGCTGTTTTTCAAACATCGCCATCAGCCTTGGGAATATAGCACCATACCAACGTGTCAGAGGATGCTGGCGAGGGTGGACGGATATGATTTCTTCGTGTCCGTTTCCCATTTTACCGACCAGGAAGTGAGGAGTGTCGATGTTGATGGCGTTGGATCTCCTCATTTCTTACCTGAGAAGATATATTTTTGGTTGCGTAACATTCGTCCGGCGCATTTAGTTTATCGCAACTGCAACACTGTGTACCTGGAGCCCTACTTGCCCAGTAGGTTTGCCCGTCAATTTGGGTACAGTCAACTATTCCTTGGGTGTCCCAGTTCCTGCCTAGGATTTGAGGGTAGCATCCTTGATGGGATTAGGGCATGGAGCTACTATGACACTTGTCATACTCGAACTAGTTTCTCAGTTCCTACAGCAAACGTACTGGGGGAAATCTTGCATATGGCGACCTTATACCATGTTACGGTAAACCAGCCTCCTGTTGATTTTGACCCGAGGACTAGCTTCATCGTGGGCACTCGTTTGGCAGAGAGGGCTACGGTATCGAAGGCAAAGAAGAAAGGGACGAATAGGGTTCCCATGCCCGATTCCGAGTCCTTTGACACAGTTGAGGGAAGCAACGAACGGGACGACGAGGATTCTCTCTCTTCTGGTAGCGGAAGCAGCGGCGGATCAACAGCCCATCATGGCAGATGAGATGATGACGGATCAACCGTCGGTCGTATTAGATGAGGTGGTAGATCAGTTGCCACCTGTATCAGAGGTGGTGAGGGTAGAACCACCGCCTGCCGTGCCTGGTCCCTCGCGTAAGAGAGGCAGGCATGAGTCTACTGACGGAGGAGTAGCCTTTTCCGTAAAGAGAGCCGCTGTCAGACCTCATAGGCTACTTATTACGGAGAGGGGTGAGGATGCTGACGGTGCTCTGGAGGTAAGACTATGTTGGAGCTATCTTCTTGTTGTGGCTTTCTTTTTCTTGGAGATATGACCTAATCATTTTTTTTTGTAGGCGTCTGACGAACCAGGCTCTCTTAAACCGTCTGCTGCCCCTGGAGTTGATCCGGCCCTTGCTGCTTTGATTAGTGGCAAGTGTGTCGCGGTCCTTTCTGCGGGGGCTCTCTCAGCGGCTGCTGAGGACTCCCAAGTTGCTGAGGTCTCGGTCCGGGGGTGACGAAGGTTTCCTCGGGCATGTCTCCGAGATTGATGGATTTTAGCAAGGCGACGCCGATCTCGTCGCATCCCCTCTCGAGGGTGCCGGGGCAGAGGAGTCTATTATATTCGACTCGGAGGCCGCTGGTGGAGAGGTTATGGTGGCCGTAGGCGAACCTCAGCCTCCACACTCTTCTGCTGGTAAGATAAGCCAAATATTGACTAGTGAGGGGGCTTATTTGCTCTATCAACATATCCTCCAGGTCAAATCGATTCATGGTTGTCTTGGCCCTACAGGTCCTGACCCTTTACTTCCCACAGCGGATGTTCTTAGGGAAGGCTCGGCCTGCTGCGATCTGGGGAAAAGAGCATTTCTTCTCCTTCACCGACTCATGTCGAGGGGCCTCCCGCCAGCTCCGGGCAGATGGGAGTGGAGCTTGTTCCGGGAGCGATGGTCTCCGCCTCATCCTCCGCTGCTTATACGGCTTCGGAGATTGACTTCTCGGCCCTGCCGAGCATTCAAGTTCTGTGGGCTGCTGAAAAGGAGTTGGCCGCTGTTCAGGCATCCTTCCATACGAAGTTTGTTTCCCTCGTGGCAGGAGCGGCAGATTCTGTCACGTCTTCTTCAGTGTTGCCAGCTACACTCCCGTTGACGCCGGCTTCTTCGGAGGCTCTGGACGAGGTGTCGCAGGATGTAGTCGACAGCTTCTATCGCCATTTAAAGAGGGGCGTAGATGCTGCCATAGAACGGGGGATCCCTTTTTCTCTGTCACTGCGGTGCGCTCGGGGTCAGATTGAAACTTTAAAGACTCTTCCTGGCGGGATGGGGTTGGCCGCGCTCTTGGAGCCCAAGTTGGCAGAGGCTGATCAGCTCGTGACCCGATTGCTGGTGTTACGGCAGGTTGACTTGCCTGCTGCGATTGAACGGGAGCGGGGCTTCCTTATTGCCGCTCGGGATAGGATAAAGCTCGCTCGAGACACTGCCGGGCCGGTTGTGAAGGTGGACCTTGACGAGCTTTCCGCTTCGTATGACAGGCTGGGTCGTCGAAGTCAAGCTTGTAGGGCTCGGAAAGAGGCTGCTTCTCGTGGAATAGCTGACACGAAGGAGCGGATTCTCGGGCTTCAGAGGGAATTGGCCTTCCTAGAGTCAGAGCTGAATGCTGCTTATGCGAAACAAGAGTCAATCATTCAGGAGGCCGAGAAGGTTTCCCGATCTTCTGTTAACCTGGAGCGGGCTTTCAAGAAATTCTAGGACAACTGGCAAGCTCATGGTCATCTGGAGGACGCGGCGGTGCTGACCCATGAGGCGGAGCATCGAGCTAAACAGAGGTTTGAGCGGTCGATTGCCTTGCTGATGGACCGTCTCACGGCGCTATGTGCCCCGGAGCAGTGATCGGTTTTCTGTTTTCTTTTGCTCTTTTTCCCCTCTTTTTTTTTCTTTTTGTTTTATTTTGTAAGGGATGTGATCCCAAATGATGTAGCACTTCGAATTTTGAATAAATGAGCATGTTTCTACTCATCTTCTCTTTCTTGTACTTGTGGTGTTTGTGGAATTGAACCTGCTGGGGGATTATTTGTGGACCTGTTATCCTGGGCGTACCTTGGTTTTAGGTACGAGTAACAAGTTTTGGAGAGGGATACCTAGAACAACTTCGCGATAAGACAGCTATAGAAGTTTTTGGTATTCGAGAGAATGCCAAGGAGCAACTGGGCTCCCAGGCATGATAGGGAAGGGATGGGCGTGTACTGGAGACCCAGTACAGCATCTGTGGTCGACTGAGGACATTTGTGGTCATCAGAGGACATTTGTGATCAACAGAGGACATTTGTGGTCAACAGAGGACATTTGTGGTCAACATAGAACATTTATGGACCTATTATCCTTGTCGTACTTCGGTTGTGGGTACAGATAATAGGTTGAAAGGGAACCGACATACTTACTCAGAGGTAATGAGGACATGGCAAGTATGAAGGTTTTTTCTACGGAGCCTTCCCACGTAGAGGTAATGAGGACATGGCAGGAGTGGGCTCAATGAAGAGGGGGTACATAAAACGACTCAGAGGTAATGAGGACATAGAAGTTTTATGTAGGGGGTAATTTGTTTTTGGTGGAAGTGAAACGATTCAGAGGTAGCATCGACATGGTCATTTTGGAAGTTTGTGGACCCGTTACCTTTTTGTGCACTGGGAGTGCAGGTAGTGGATCATGAGGGAGGATCTCTTATAGTAAGAAAGTTCAGAGGTATGATCATACATGACTTACTATCTGAAAGAGTGATCGAGATGTGAGTTCAGAGGCACCAGCGGGTACATGACTCGATATTGTGAAAGTGTGAGTTCAGTGGAACCAGCGGGCACATGACTCGATAATCTGGGATGTTGTGGATGTGAGTTCAGCGGCACGAGAGGGTACATGACTCGGGAATCTGGAAAATGTGAGTTTGAGTTCAGCGGTACCAGCGGATACATAACTTTTATGACTGGAAATATGGGAATGAGTTCAGAGGTACCAACGGGTACGTGACTCGTTGTATGGAAAATATGGGAATGAGTTCAGAGGGACCAGCGGGTACATGACTCTATGTATGGAACCAGAATGTAAGTTCAGTGGTACAGGGAGGTACATAACTCGACACTCTGAGATGCCTTGAGGATTTTGTTTCAGACATAATACTTCTTCAGGAACTTACCGTTGATGGGCAACATGAGCAAGTCTCCATTTTGCTTTGCGAGGCGGTAGGCGCCGTTGGAGAATACAGCTTCGATGATGAACGGGCCTTCCCATTTTGGTTGGAATTTACCGGCAGTTTTATGCGTCATAGCTTGTTCGTGGCTCGCATCATTGTTCTGTGCCAATAGGGCACCAAGATAATGTTCCATAGCTCGCACATAGAGCAGGAATGGCTTTCCAGCAACAGGAGCTACCAGGACTGGAGGATTCGACAAATATTCTTTGATGCTGTCGAAAGCGCGCTGGCATTTCTCATCCTATACGAAAGAGACTCCCTTCTTCATGAGATGGGTGAATGGTTGACATCGTCCGGAGAGATTAGAGATGAATCTCCTGATGTAAGCTAGCCTGCCTTGGAGGCCTCGGAGTTCGCAGAGGTTTCTCGGGGGACCATCTCCATGATTGCCTTTATTTTCTCGGGGTCGATGTGAATGCCCTGAGAAGTGATGACGAAACCCAGGAATTTCCCGCTGGAGACACCCAAGAATGATTTCGTAGGGTTCATCTTTAAGTTGTGTGCTCGCTTTAGGTCGAACAATGTCCTGAGATCTTACAGATGATCTTCCTTCGAACGGCTTTTGACGGCGATGTCGTCGACGTAGCATTCCACTGTCTTGCGCAAGTGGTCTCTAAAGATGATGCTCATAGCTCTTTGGTAAGTAGCGCCAGCATTTCTTAAATCGAAAGGCATAACGGTGTAGCAATATGTACCAATCGGTGTTCGGAATGATGTGTGCTTCTCATCGTCAGGGAACATCTTGATCTGGTTGTATCCTGAGAAGTCATCCATGAAGGACATACGTTCGAAGCCGCAGGTGTTGTCGATCATAATATCTGTGATAGGGAGAGGGAATTCATCTTTAGGGCATGTCTCATTCAGATTTCGGAAGTCAATGCATATTTGGATCTTTCCGTTCTTCTTAAGAACTGGTACTATATTGGCTACCCAGTCTGGATGCTGCACTTCGCGAATGAAGCCACTGGATATCAATTTATTGACCTCGGCTTCGATAGCATTCATGACAACGGGACGAAACTGTCTTTGCTGTTGCTTGACAGGTTTTGCATCCGGACGAATATTGAGTTTGTGGAGTGCGATCTCGGGGTCCAATCCTGGCATATCATCATAGATCCAAGCGAACACATCGATATACTCTTTGACGAGTTGGAGCAGCAACTCTCGCTCTTCATCTGTCAGACTCTGGCTGATGAAGATTTGTTTCGGGGAGGCTTCATCACCAAGATTAACTTGTATGACCTCATCCTCAGTGGGAGGTTCTCTTTGCTCGAAACGCTTTTCCCATTGTTCATCTAGCTGTTGGGCCTACGGCTCTAGCTCGAAGATTTTTGGAATGTCTTCATCTTCCTCATAAGCGTCGACGAATGCCATGTTGACTGACAGAACTTGTCTGAATACGTCTCCGATGCTGGTATCCGAGTCAAAAGTTGGTGACCCGATCGAATGTGAATGCCAGTCACATTCTTCATCTGAACTCTCAGGGGTCATCGTGGGTGTTACATACCCTAATCCATATCGAGTTTTGCTATAGTAGTCCCGTGGTTTGCCAGCCGGGACCGGGGGCTTCAAAGGTAATCGTCGTCAAGTACCGTAGTTCAAACCCGGTGTCATTTCCAGATCATACCCCTGTTTCTGCATGAGATATTTAGATTGGGGGCTATAAAGATACAGAGGTAGTCTCCCGGCATCCGATCCAAGGTCGACTTCTTCTATGGTGAAGGGATACGGATCGTCCTTCCGGCCGAAGATGATTGGATGGTCCCCTCCCTCGACTATTCGGTATGCGTCTTCTGCTGGAGTAAGCTGGATTGTGGTGTAGACATTTGTCACTTGTGTGTGTAGGTGAGTGCCTATACCGTGTTCCATAGCGTACATTGTACAAAGCTTATTAAGCTCGAGGTAGTTCAAAGATAACCCTTTATTGATGAAGTAAGGTATCTTTTCTAGGGGGATTATATCATCTGCGAAGGGAATATCAGTGTGGGCAGCCACATACTTGGCTAGATCCGGTTCCTCTTCGGCTATCCCCTGTGTGAATAAAGACTGAAAGGACGACCTGGGGAGCTTGATCGTCAGCGGTTCAGTTGATGGAGCTGAGCGTGGAGTTGTTGGCAGACTAGCGACCCCCAGTTTGGTACTCGATGTGGGGCGAGGAGTGGCTGGTTTCCTAGAAGTGTCAGACCTTGCATCGGGGTGACGACCCTTCTTGGGAAGGCGTATCGTCAGTGGCTTGTCGGAGGGATTGAGCTTCTCCGTTTGGGGCTGACCGACCATCGGCAGTCTGATTGTTAGTGGCCCCGATGTGGATCTTGGCACTTGGCCAGACCTTGGCAGCCGGATTACCATCTGCTCTTCTTGTGCCGAGAGGCTGATTGTGTCCTTACGCAGAGTGGCGGTAAGGGGTGCAGATCTGCCTAGTTTGCGAGCTTGGAGGTGGATCGTCAGAGGCTCTTCTGATCCTGTGGCTGTCTCGGTATTAGCTTGTACATCTCCTTCACCAAGATACTTCTTTGGTTTTTCGTACAGGCAGGAGTCTGAGTAGTAAGATTCGACCCCTTTGAAGGGATCGATATCAGCAAATTCCGTCATCACGAAGCCGTATTTGTCGACATATTTGAAGCACTGGTACAGCGTGGAAGGCACGATCATATAATCGTGTATCCATGGGCGCCCCAAGAGGATGTTGTAAGAAGTGTCTGCATCGATAACGTAGCAGGTGACTTCTGATTGGAGGTCGCCAATTTGATACTTCAGACGAATCTTTCCAATAGGGTAGCTCCTGCCCGAATTGAAACTGCTGATGGCGGTGCTTATAGGCGTTAGGCGGTGCATTGGGATACGGAGATGATGTAGCAAACCCTTCGGGATGATGCTTATGGAAGAGCCAGGATCAATGTACATCCGATCCACCATTACGTCGCCGATGTATCCAGTGTAGTATAGTGGGCGATCGTGCAGATTAGTTTTGATGAACATGTCCGGCGGAGTGAAGACGATGTTGGGCATTGCTCTCGTGCAGGCACTGTCTTGGAGATCTGCAGGCGGGTTTTCTCCCGTGAGGTTAACTTGAGCCAGGTATACGTCGGCATTTTGGAGTGCATCGCTCAAAGCTGCACGAACATCCTTGGAGAGTCTCAGGAGCTCGTACAATGACAACTTGGCCGGTGTGTTGGCTAATTGTGCCAACATGTCGAAGTTGTAGGGCCTCTCCAGCCCTTGGGCTGCCTCTTTTCGGAGGGATTTGTCGAAGCGAGTCTCCCTCGGCCTAGGCTTGTCGGTCGTCGAAGGCTGAGCCGGTCTCGGAGCATCAGTTGTAGTGGGTTGATGATCTTCAGCTGGATTGTCAACCATAGGTTAGGATTGCACCCCAGACCGCGTGACGACGGCTGTAGCTTCTTCGATGTCTGTCGAGATTGTGCGGCAGGATCTGATTTTTCTATTCTTTTTTTTGTAGATAGAAGACGATATGGGCCGAGTCACTTCTGATACCAAGTCTGGATGGATCCACATGACCTCCCCTCGTGATGTGGTGACGGGCACCAAACTAGCAGCCTGATCTCGGGGAGGTAGAAGATTAGTAATCTCCATTGTCGCCAGAGGGATGGAGACCACCCCGTCTTGAGTTTTCGTCGGAGGGAAGCTGCCGAATTGTACGGACACCATATTGGCTGCCACGGTTACCTTTTCGAAATCGATAGCCAGAGCGTTCGAATCGATGAGATTTTGGATGTACCGTTTTAGCTGGTAGCAGTCGTGTGTGGCATGGTGGACGTAGCGATGGTAATGGCAGTACTTTGGGTTCTCCATCTCTGCCGGCCGCGGTTCCCGTCTTGGTAGAGGAAGCTGGATTCTGTCTCCTTGTATGAGCATGTCCAAGATGGGCTTAACGTGACCGTCTTCGAAGGAGTAAGTGATTTACGGCCATTGTTTGTCTGCCGGCTTTGGCTCAGGTTTCTGTGCCGTGTCGGCCACCATAGCCTGCTTTCCCCTGTTGTCCCGATTGTTGGAGGGGTTACCCCCATTATCGTTATTGGGACGCTTGCCCTTGTTCTCTCCGTCCGAGATGTGCAATCCCAGTTGGCGAGCCTTCTTCAATCGTTCTTCGGCGCTTGTGGCGCTGATGATGAACGTCTTCCAGTCCTTGAATTGACTTTCGTCCATCCAGAGACTGATTGTTGGGAGGAGTCTCTTTTGGCAAATTTCAATCAAGGAGGAATCTGGATTTCCAGAGGGCAACTTCATGGCGGTTTGGTGGAACTGCTCGATGTAGTTCCTTGTCAGCTCTTTCTTCCCTTGGACGACGTCCATGAGGGTGGACATGGTGATGTCCTGCCCTACTTCGTAGAATCTCTCCAAGAACATGCGCTTGAAGCCGACGAAGGAGTGGATGCAGTTGTCCGGCAGGTTGCGATACCAGTCGAAGGCGACTCCTTCCAATGCCCCGATGAATAATCATGTGAGAATGGCATCGTCGTGGGGCAGATGGTCGGTGGTGACCTCGAAGTAAGTGATGTACCGACTTGCCGAGGTCTTGCCGTCATAAGGATTGATATTGAACGGCTTATATCTTGGTGGGAATGGAACATCCCTCCATGCAGCAGGGTATGGTTGCTGTATTCTGAGATCTTGAGAGTTTTCTCGAGCGTAGAACATGGCTCGGAGCTCCTGGACCTCTCTTCTCGCTTCGCGTGCTTCGTCCAATGCGGTGGGGGCCGTTGTTTCCGGAGGATTGTTGCCCGGGTTTGGTGCCGCCGAATTCGAGTCCGCATTGACCGCGGGACTCGCGCTTGTTTGGCCAGGCGTCCCTCCTTGCAGAGTTGGAAGGGCCGCTTTAATCTCGTCTACAGATTTGACTAAAGCAAGCAATATGGCTTCGAGACTGTCGATGCGCTGGCGATCACTGGAACCACCTTGGTTGCTGTCTGTCATGAATACCGTCTTCACATGAGGAGAGACAGACGGAGCGGTGGAGGAAGCGCCCTCCGAATTGTACCCCTGTAGTGAGAAGTCATCGGGGTATGTGGGTATGTTCCCTTCTGATTCTGACTCGAAAGCAACAGTACCCCCAACCTCTGAGTTCGCCTCGTCTTGGAAGTTGTGGATGTCGTCGGGGACGTCGAGGTTTGCTGTATCTGATATGAGAGTTGTCTCCCCTGGCTCGTCTTCTTGGAACATCGGATTGCTGTGGAGGCTTGGAGGGGTGCTACCCCCAGCCCCAGCAACCCCCTGCGTTAGGGACGACGAATCTTCCACTGCAGCAGATTTTGTCTTAGAGCGAGTACCTTGGAAAACTCCGGTGGTAGGCACCCGTTTAGACGACAGTCTTTTAGTCGTAGTGGTTGAGATCTTCGGGCTGGAAACATTCGTCTTCTTCTCCTATCCACCAGCGGGGACTTTCCGAGCAGAGTTGCAGAAGACGACGGGTAGTGCCTCGTCTTCTGAAGATGGTTGTTGTAGTCTTCGAAAGACAGACTGCCGGTCTTCTTGCATCGTCGTGCTATTGCAGCAGTAGTTGACGATGACTTGGGTGCAGTGACGTCCGTGGGAGGACTCTTTGCTCCCCGATACATCTTCTCTTTCCTTGCGTTTGTGGAGGATGGCCTCGCGCAAGTCACTTGCTTTGCTGGCTTGCGAATTCCGGGCACGCGAGTGTGTAGGCTTCCTGCCTGCTCCCTGATTGAAGGTAGCTCGTATACTTGCCTTCGTTCGTTATTGGGAGATGCTTAATGACTATCCCGCCCATTGGCCGCAGGGGGTAGGGTACGAGTAGCTTTATACAACTTTCCATTAGAGGCCCGCGTGATGATCAGCGAGACGCTCCGATAGTCAGAGGTTGGGGCAGCTGACTGGGCTTGGCGAGCCCGCGCTGCCCTAGACTTCCTCCTTTTAGCACTTACGGGTGCGTAATAGGAAGAGTCCAAATTGGATACTACAGAGTCTGGCTTATCATCCAGAGAACCATCAGGGTCAGGATCGTATGAGAGACGGTCGAAGACTGATCGAGAGAAGCGTGGAACAGACGCTATTCGGCTAGGATTGGAAACCGTGCAGGCTGTCTGCATGCGGCTGTCTTTAGCTGTCGGATGAGTTGTTCTTGTGCGACTAGGAGTCACGATCGTGCAGGCTGGGCGCATGCGGTTGGCAATTGTGGCCGTATAGGTTTTCTGCAAGCAATTGACTTCAGTAACCGCATAAGGTTCATCCATGCGTTTGGCAACTGTTGTCGCATAAGCTATACGGCTGACAGATGTGGTCGCATGAGTTTTCTTCATGCGGCTGGCGGATGTAGCCGTATGAGCTTTCTCCATGCGGCTAGTACCCTTATGCGGCTCGGATCACATAGAGTTCTTCTTTGCCCCTGCAAGTCCAGCATCATAATGTTTTCTTCTGCCGGACTTGGGGACAGCAGAGTCGTCTATGGTCTGAAGTGGGGCCGTAGGAGAGTATTCTCCGCCGCCTTGAGCGACAGAGGGTATCTCTGCAAGAGCTTCAGTAGGAACGAATGATCGGGGTCTCCACTACTTGCGGGCCTTCTTCGTGCGGGTTCGCTTCTGGACCGGGCCAGCGCTCTTGTCGGAAAGCATTTCTTCGAACGCCTGTTGGTCGAGACGGACGACCATCTTCTGTTGCGTGGAGCCAAGCTTGGCTGCATCCGACTGCGTCACCAACTCCTCAGTCGTGGATAAGTTTGTCCCCAGCAGAGTTGCCATCGTGTTTGCCATGAAATATAAAAGAGCAGAACAATTTATGGAAGGACTGGACTTTTACTTCACGTTACAAACTCGCTTGTAAAAAGAAAGCCTAGGGACGAAAACCTAGGTACAGCAATCTAAGTACAATTGTTTATTTTTGATTCTGGGGGGGTGACGATAGAGGCTCGGGAAAGCGACGGCAGCTCTGCCTTACTCCTTGGACGATCGGACGTAGCCTTGGCTCCTGTGACGAGATGCTTAGCGTTGATGAAGAAAATGCCCTTCTTGCTCTCCTCGTATTGCTCTTCTGGCTTCTCTCTCTCTGGATTGATCTCTGTGTATTTTTCTCTCTGATTATTGGGGGAGCATCCTTTTTGCAAGGGAATGGCACCTTGTTATTTATAATAGTGGGGGGCATCATTAGGGTTTGTAATGATTGCCCATTCTCAAAGTGGCGGCGGCCCGGGTAAATGATCAATCTGGGCCATTAATATTGAGCGTGAAGGATCTTGGCCATTAATGAGGATTATGCCAAATCATGTCAGTAATTAATGTTGATTACAATAAATTTCCATCATGATGATTTGCTGATGTCTGCAAATCTGTCACGCCCCAGAACCAGAATACTGGAGAGCGGGGGCAGACACAGCCAGCTACGTATATTGAAATGGAAACCACCTCGATATACGATCACGGCTGTCTAGAAATATGAGGGTTTACTACAAGCCAACAGTCTCTTAAGATCAAGCCTATTGTCTCAATCTCAAGCAAGTAATATAATTACAAGATGTTTGACCACCAAATATACAATAAAAGGCGTCCCAAATATTACATATCAGCTGATCATGAAGCTAGTCGTACAAAATGCTAGGACTAGCAAGAGTTAAGTCATACATGATCAACCCTAGGATTTGTTAATCATGTTTACAGCCCGTAGGCAGACAGTAAGTAAAGTGCATCGAGCTAACAGGTGCTCGTCGGCTAAACGCCTCAAAAGAATAACTTTACAATAGAGTGAGCGAAACAAAATAGAAAACCCACTCGTAGCCCGGGTTCCTTCTAGTCGCCACCATTGGGCTGGAAGCTTGGTAGATCCTCGGGAGCTACTCCGAATTCTGGCGACACAAAACCAGCTGGGTCAACCCCAGAAAGAGCAAGTGCCACAAGGGGGCCACGAAATAAGAACAAAAGCCAGCAAATAACGCAAGAAAGACTAATATTAAAACTAGGATTACGAAAACATGTTAGGATGATATACGATGAGATAACCATGGAACTATTTCGATAGCCAGGTTACAACCCGTAAACCAAACAAGGACCGGGGTTGTAACCATTCGTCTGAACAGAACTTGGTTTCCCACCATTTATCGGCAAGATAATAATGTAAGAAATCAAGACAGGAAGCAATCTTATACTGGATCAAGACATGACTAGACTGGTTATACTTCATTCAATCAATCACGGCCAAACAGATACTACGGCTTACTACTTTAACTAACTAGGGTTATCACAGGCCTAATTACTAACAAGATGCAGTGAGATTGTTCCACAGCCACAAGCCCTGCAGACCATCCAGGCTACCCAGGACGAAAGATTAGGGTTGAATTCAGGTGGGTACATCGCCCAGGAGATAAATGTACCCTTAGGTGACTTAGAGGGTGCAACACTCGACGGTGCGCTGGAAATGTGCCCTACTCGACGGCAGGCTACAGATCCCAAGAGCGCCCAGGTAACGGGATTGCCTGTAGCTGTGTCATCTCTTCATGACTACTGTGTTATTCTAGTTATTAACCTTAATCCATTTTAGTAGGTACTCCTGACCGTGGTACTCAGGAGTCCTCTCCTAGACATGATGCGAGACAGGACAAGTGGATTTAACAAGCAAGCAAGAAGAACCACCCACGGTGTCAAGACAGGTCAAGTAACAGCATTAAAATAAATTATGTCAGGATACTTGTCAGGAGTGCGCCACGACGGGCCACTATCATGTCAGGTCGGTCATGTCATGAGTGCACCACTACGGGTCACTGTCGTGTTATGCAAGTTCCTTGTCATATCATGCCATGTAAAAGTCATTCCAAATATATTAAGTAAATTATCTAATAAAATATCAAAATACGGGTCAGGGGATGCGTACGCACAAAAGCACGCACGCAGGGGGAATGCATACGCAAAATAACACGCACGCAGGAAGGCAGCGTATGTGAAAGTCACGCACGCTCAAGGGGGCAGCGTAGGTGAAAAGTCACGCACGTTCAAGGGGCAGCGTATATGAAAAGTCACGCACGCTCAAGGGGCAGCGTATGTGAAAGTCACGCACGCTACAGGGAGCAGTGTGTGAAAGTCACGCACACTACAGAGAGCAGTGTGTGAAAGTCACGCACGCTACAGGGAGCAGTGTGTGAAAGTCACGCACGCTACATGGAGAAGTGTGTGAAAAGTCACGCACGCTAAAGGGAACAGTGTGCGTGAAAAGTCACGCACGCTCAAGGGAGCAGCTGCGTGAAAAGTCACACGCTCGAGGGAACAGTGTACGTGAAAAGTCACGCACGCTCAAGGGAGTAGCTGCATGAAAAGTCACGCACGCTCGAGGGAACAGTGTGCGTGAAAAGTCACGCACGCTCAAGGGAACACGCTTCCAACAGGGAGCGTACCCAAGCCTGCGTACGCAGCGCTAAAGAGCGCGCGTAGCTCAGTGTGCGTAGCTAAACAGCTCTGCACACTGCTCACTGTCTTCTCCAAACAGCAAGAACACATGGCTGAAACCAAAACCTCAAAAGTTCATAACTTGGCCATCCGAACTCCAAATTCGGATTTCCAAGGCTCCAACTGGAGTAAAACTGAAAGCTCTTCCATATGGAAACATCAAAACTCAAAGAAAACCAACCAAAATAGATCAAAACATGTAAAATCCGAAAATAACAATAACTTAGATCTACATCAACAGAGACTCCAAATCATAAAAATCCAAGAACTAATGTTGATCTCCATGTCCTAAGCTAGCCAATGGACAAAGAAAAGAGGGTCCTTATGTAGTGGCAAGATGCACTTTCCTAGGGTTAGGAGAGTTGTGGAGGAAGGAGAAGAAGAAGAAGGAAATTAATGGTGTTTATGAAGAGAGAGAAGAGGTTGGTGGAGTTATAAAGAGGGTGTTGTGGTGTTTTTGAGGGTGGAGCTTAGGGCTATGGTGTTCCAACACATAAACCAAACCAAACCGATTCCAAACCAATTAAAACCGGGCCAAGCCCAAAACCCAAAATACGAGAAATATCGAAATTCCACAAGCTGAGAAAAATAAAATATATGCCAAAATCCAGATACGAGTATAAATACGAAATACAGGAAAATATGAAAAATGAGGGTGACAACTCTACCCACCTTAAAAGAATTTTGTCCTCGGAATTTAATCAAGGAGCTAGAGATTGTCACGACAAGCTACACTAAGCACAGGCAAGTTACACTAGGCAGTTCAATCATACAATCATACAATGCAAGCAAGGAAGGGAAAACGTAAGGCATAAGAAAGACATTATACCTTACGAGTCAAACAGGTAGGGATATTGCGATCGGATGTCGTCCTCACGCTCCCATGTTGACTCACCTAGAGAGTGATGACCCCAAGCAACACGGACTAATTTAATAGTCTTGTTCTTGAGTATCTTTTCCCTCCGATCCAAAATAGACACGGGCCTCTCCTCATACGAAAGGTTGGTACCAACAACCAATTCCGAATGGTCTAGGATGTGGCTCGGGTCCGGAATATACCGTCGTAATTGGGACACATGGAATACATCATGTACCTCACTTAGCGACGACGGAAGAGCGAGACGATAGGATAAATCTCCTACTCGCTCCAGAATATCGAACGGCCCTATATACCTAGGACTAAGCTTTCCCCGCACGCCGAAGCGAATGACGCCGCGGTTAGGCGTGATCCTAAGGAATACATGGTCGCCGACAGCAAATTCTAACGGACGCCGATGAGCATCGGCCCAATGGCGCTGGCGGTCCTGGGCAACTCGGAGGTGATCTCTGACCTTCCTGACCACTTCAACCGTCTGGGAAATCAATTCGGGTCCGAGCATCTGCCTCTCTCCGACATCGTCCCATGCTAGCGGGGATCTACACTTCCTGCCATAGAGCCTCGAAGGGTGCCATCTGGATACTGGCCTGATAACTGTTGTTGTACGAGAATTCCACCAGGTGCAGATGATTCTCCCATGAACCACCGAAGTTAAGGGTACAGGATCTCAATATATCTTCAAGAGTCTAGATTGTGCGCTCTGACTGACCATCCGTCTGCGGGTGATAAGCTGAGCTGAACTGAAGGCGAGTCTCCAAACTCTTCTGCAAGCTGCGCCAAAAGTGTGATGTGAATCTTGAATACCTGTCCGAGGTGATGCTGACTAGCACACCGTGAAGCCTGACGATCTGCCTGAAATACATCTCTGCTAACTGCGCCGTCGACTGTCCAACTCTGAATAGGAGAAAGTGTGCCACTTGGTAAGCCTGTCCACAATTACCCAAATAGCATCTCTGCCGGTCGGAGATCTAGGCAATCCGGTCACGAAATCCATGGTTATATGTTCCCATTTCCATTCTGGGATCGGTAAGGGTTGAAGAAGTCCAGCGGGCCTCTGATGTTCAGCTTTAACCTGTTGGCAAACCAAACACCGAGAGACAAACCGAGCTATCTCCCTTTCATGCCATTCTACCAAAAATGCTGACGAATATCACGGTACATCTTCGTACCACCCGGATGAATAGAATACTGTAAACTGTGGGCTTCTGCCATGACTTCTTGTCTGATATCTCCACTGGGTACACAAAGACGAGTGCCGTGCCAGAGGGTACCGTCTTCATGGATACATAACTCTGGCCTTCTTCCTGCTTCACACTCTACTCTGAGTCGCTGGATCTTGGAATCTGTTGACTGCGCCACCCGGATTCTCTCAACTATGCTGGACTGGACCTGTAGGCTGGCCATCAATGCCACGCTGGTTGGAAGAACCACTTCAATTCTCATCTTCTGAAGATCTGCCAATAATTTTGGTTGTGCCGTCAGGAGAAAACTCCGGCTCCTGCTCAATGCATCTGCTACAACGTTGGTCTTCCCGGGATGATACTGTAAATCCATATCATAGTCCACCAGTAGCTCAAGCCATCTTCTTTGCCGCATATTAAGGTCCTTCTGGGTGAAAACATACTTCAGGCTCTTATGATCAGTAAAGATCTCCACTCTATCTCCGTACAAGTAGTGTCTTCACAACTTCAAAGCAAATAGTACTGCCGCCAATTCCAAGTGGGTCGGGTAATTCTTCTAATGATCACGTAATTGACGTGACGTATAAGATATTACCTTCCCATGCTGCATCAAGACACACCCAATCCTCTGTCTGAAGCGTCGTAATAAACTGTGAATCCTCCGGTCCCATCTGGAAGGGTGAGAATGGGAGCCGTTATCAAACCTCGCTTCAATTTCTCAAATGATTCCTGACAATCTGCTGTCCAAACAAATGGCACATCCTTGCGAGTCAACTGGGTCATCGGCGCTGAAATCCTTGCGAAATCTGAAACGAACCGCCGGTAGTAGCCGGCCAATCCAAGGAAACTGTGAACCTCTGCCACTGAGCTGGGTACCGGCCATGACTCGATAGCCACAATCTTCTGGGGATCCACTTCCACTCCTCCTCGGGTAAAGATGTGACCCAAGTACGAAATGCGATCGAGCCAGAACTCGCATTTACTGAACTTGGCGTACAACTGATGCTCCCTAAGCGTCTGGAGGACGACTCTGAGATGCTGCTCATGCTCTACTTCACTCTTGCTGTAAACCAGGATGTCATCTAGGAACACGATCACAAATTGGTCCAAATAAGGCATGAAAATGCGATTCATGAGGTCCATGAATACGGCCGGCACATTGGTCGCTCTAAAGGGCATAACAAGGAACTCCCAATGTCCATACCTCGATCTGAATGCTGTCTTCGGGATGTCCTGCTCTCTGACTCTGATCTGGTGGTATCCTGACCGCAAGTCGATCTTCGAGAACACTGAAGCCCCTCTGAGCTGATCAAACAAGTCATCTATCCTCGGAAGAGGGTATCTGTTCTTGATTGTCACCGAATTCAAGGTACGATAATCAACACATAGCCTGGACGTACCATTCTTCTTTTCATAAGAAGCATCGGGGCTCCCCAAGGCGATCCACTTGCACGGATGAATCCCTTGGTCCTCGTTCTTCAATAATCTTGTACAGAATCTCCAACTTGAAGGGCCATCATGTAGACTCGCTCTTGATACTGGTGCTGTCCGGGAATCAAGTCTATAGTGAACTCAATCCCGCTCCGACGGCATCCTGGAAGCTCCTCTGGAAAGATATCTGGAAATCTTCAAATATCGGGGTAACTGCATGGCTATGCCATCCGCAATGCTGGGGAAGACGGCTCCACTGCGCCTCTGGAAAACGAAAAACTCTGGCTCGTCGGGGATACTAAAGACAACTGCCAATATGGCAGTCTATCCTAGCATACTGGTTCCTCAACCAATCTATGCCTAGGACTACATCATAGTATGCCATAGGAAACTCTATGAATCTAGCGGGAAACTCCCTACCGCTAACTACGATCCGACACGAGGAAAACACTCGATCTACTCCCACAAGACCATTACCAGTAAGTATATTGAGCCTCACTGATAATGACTCAGGCTCCAATCCTATCCGTGTCGCAAATCGTGCAAACATGAATGAATGCGATGCACCAGAATCAAATAATACCGAAGCTGGAAAGGAGTTGACGAGAATAGTACCTGCCACTACCTCACCTAGTGCAACTTCTTCTTCCATAGCCATTTTCATGGCCTGACCTCTAGCTGCGGGTCCCCTCTGCTGGAACCCTCTCTGCCTACTCTGAGTCTGAGCTTGGGCTTGTGCATACTGCTAGGGGTGTTGTTGCTGGAATGCCTGAGACTGAGGCGGCAAGGGCCTCGAAGACTGATACTGCTGCTGCTGAACTGGTGCTGGGGCCGGTCCTCTTACCGAAGAGCTAGAAGGGTTGGATGCTGATGAACCACCCCTATTCGGGCAAGCCCTATCCTGTGATCTGCTGCTCCACAAGCCAGGCACAATCCCTGCACCCTGCGATAGTCTGCCACCACATGCCCTGGCTTTCCGCAATGAGAATCCATCGCGGAAGTCTGCTTCTGCTTCTGCTGCTGCGGGTACGTCGGGTCGAATGCTGAACCGATGTTACTGAGGCCGCCCGCCTCGGAGTTCCAATGGTCAATCCCCTAGCTGCCGGGGCTGGAGCTGATGACTGGTACATCTGACTATGGGACCGCTTCCTACTTCCGGTCCGATCCACGATCCTCTGGGAGGTGTACTGCCTCCTAGCTGCTCTCAAGACTGCATCGAACGTCTGGTGCTCAAACTGCTCAACCGCCAACAAGATCTCCAAATGCAGCCCCTGCTGGAACCGCTGGGCCCTATCAAACTCGGTCGCCACCAAGGTGGAGGCAAACCTACTGAGCCTAGAAAACTCAGATGCATAACTGTCAACTGTTCTGCCTCCTTGCTTTAAGTTGGTAAATCTGGTGTAGGTCGTACCGAGCCACAGCATCAAAGTACTTCGTCTGGAATCTCTCTCTAAACACTGTCCAAGCAATGGATGCCACTAATCCCATTGCCTGCGTCGCCCACCAATTGTGAGCTAAGTCCAACAACTGCAGGCGTACTACCACCACCTTCTCATTTTCGGGTGTTCTAGCTGCTTCCAGAACCACCTTGGTATCCTGAAGCCATGCATCCGCGGCAATCGCATCCTCGGTGCCGTCGAAGAAAGGAGGGTTCAATCGCTTGAAACTGTTCGCCGCCTGGTTCCCTGGATGTCCGCCTTGGGTCAAAGCATCTTGAACTGTCTGGTGCAGGGCGTCGCTTCGACGATCCTGGGAAGCTATCAAGGTTCTGATGAGGCCTACTAAGGTACCATCATCGGTCTCTGCGGGCTGGACGGGACGAACTGGTGACTCTCCTCCAGTAGGTATCACTCTGGAGGCGACTCCGGAATGCTGGGCTTGATCTCCGGGTTGCTGCTGGTCCACGGGAGGTGCTCTTCCTTGCTGATCGGCAGGGTCAGGTACAGTGCCGCTGAGGAAGACGACACAGGAAAACAATAAGGAAGGACCAGGACAGATCAACGATACAAGCATGTAATCAGGGCAAGAATTTCAGGGATTTGAAAATACGGGCGGAGATCAAGGGCGAATACTGATTGAGACATCTATTTGGTAAACCCTCACATTTCTTGATTGATAAGACCTGCATGGGCCACCACTTAAACCATGTCACGCCCCAGAACCAGAATACTGGAGAGCGGGGGCAGACACAGCCAGCTACGTATTGAAATGGAAACACCTCGATATACGGTCACGGCTGTCTAGAAATATGAGGGTTTACTACAAGCCAACAGTCTCTTAAGGTCAAGCCTATTGTCTCAATCTCAAGCAAGTAATATAATTACAAGATGTTTGACCACCAAATATACAATAAAAGGCGTCCCAATATTACATATCAGCTGATCATGAAGCTAGTCGTACAAAATGCTAGGACTAGCAAGAGTTAAGTCATACATGATCAACCCTAGGATTTGTTAATCATGTTTACAGCCCGTAGGCAGACAGTAAGTAAAGTGCATCGAGCTAACAGGTGCTCGTCGGCTAAATGCCTCAAAAGAATAACTTTACAATAGAGTGAGCAAAACAAAATAGAAAACCCACTCGTAGCCCGGGTTCCTTCTAGTCGCCACCATTGGGCTGGAAGCTTGGTAGATCCTCGGGAGCTGCTCCGAATTCTGGCCACACAAAACCAGCTGGGTCAAACCCAGAAAGAGCAAGTGCCACGGGGGCCACGAAATAAGAACAAAACCAGCAAATAACACAAGAAAGACTAATATTAAAACTAGGATTACGAAAACATGTTAGGATGATATACGATGAGATAACCATGGAACTATTCCGATAGCCAGGTTACAACCCGTAAACCAAACAAGGACCGGGGTTGTAACCCTTCGTCTGAACAGAACTTGGTTTCCTACCATTTATCGGCAAGATAATAATGTAAGAAATCAAGACAGGAAGCAATCTTATACTGGATCAAGACATGACTAGACTGGTTATACTTCATTCAATCAATCACGGCCAAGCAGATATACAGCTTACTACTTTAACTAACTAGGGTTATCACAGGCCTAATTACTAATAAGATGCAGTGAGATTGTTCCACAGCACAAGCCCTACAGACCATGCAGGCTACCCAGGACGAAAGATTAGGGTTGAATTCAGGTGGGTACATAGCCCAGGAGACAAATGTACCCTTAGGTGACTTAGAGGGTGCAACACTCGACGGTGCGGGAAATGTGCCCTACTCGATGGCAGACTACAGATCCCAAGAGCGCCCAGGTAACGGGATTGCCTGTAGCTGTGTCATCTCTTTATGACTACTGTGTTATTCTAGTTATTAACCTTAATCCATTTTAGTAGGTACTCCTGACCGTGGTACTCAGGAGTCCTCTCCTAGACATGATGCGAGACAGGACAAGTGGATTTAACAAGCAAGCAAGAAGAACCACCCACGGTGTCAAGACAGGTCAAGTAACAGCCTTAAAATAAATTATGTCAGGGTACTTGTCAGGAGTGCGCCACGACGGGCCACTATCATGTCAGGTCGGTCATGTCAGGAGTGCACCACTACGGGTCACTGTCGTGTTATACAAGTTCCTTGTCATATCATGCCATGTAAAGTTATTCCAAATATATTAAGTAAAATCAAGTTCATGACAAGTCACGCACGCTCAAGGGGGCAGCGTAGGTGAAAAGTCAGGGGATTTGTCTCCTGGGGATGCGTACGCACAAAAGCACGCAGGCAGGGGAAATACATACGCAATATAACACGCACGCAGAAAGGAAGCGTATGTGAAAGTCACGCACGCTCAAGGGGGCAGCGTAGGTGAAAAGTCACGCACGCTCAAGGGGCAGCGTATGTGAAAAGTCACGCACGCTCAAGGGGCAGCGTATATGAAAGTCACGCACGCTACAGGGAGCAGTGTGTGAAAGTCACGCACGCTACAGGGAGCAGTGTGTGAAAGTCACGCACGCTACAGGGAGCAGTGTGTGAAAAGTCACGCACGCTCAAGGGAACAGTGTGCGTGAAAAGTCACGCACGCTCGAGGGAGCAGCTACGTGAAAAGTAACGCACGCTCGAGGGAACAGTGTGCGTGAAAAGTCACGCACGCTCGAGGGAACAGTGTGCGTGAAAAGTCACGCACGCTCGAGGGAACAGTGTGCGTAAAAAGTCACGCACGCTCAAGGGAACACGCTTCCAACAGGGAGCGTACCCAAGCCTGCGTACGCAGCGCTAAAGAGCGCACGTAGCTCAGTATGCGTAGCTAAACAGCTCTGCACACTGCTCACTGTCTTCTCCAAACAGCAAGAACACATGGTTGAAACCAAAACTTCAAAAGTTCATAACTTGGCCATCCGAACTCCAAATTCGGATTTCCAAGGCTCCAACTGGAGTAAAACTGAAAGCTCTTCCACATGGAAACATCAGAACTCAAAGAAAACCAACCAAAATGGATCAAAACATGTAAAATTTGAAAATAGCAATAACTTAGATCTACATCAACAGAGACTCCAAATCATAAAAATCCAAGAACTAATGTTGATCTCCATGTCCTAAGCTAGCCAATGGACAAAGAAAAGAGGGTCCTTATGTAGTGGCAAGATGCACTTGCCTAGGGTTAGGAGAGTTGTGGAGGAAGGGAAGAAGAAGAAGAAGAAGGAAATTAATGGTGTTTATGAAGAGAGAGAAGAGGTTGGTGGAGTTATAAAGAGGGTGTTGTGGTGTTTATGAGGGTGGAGCTTAGGGCTATGGTGTTCCAACACATAAACCAAACCAAACCGATTCTAAACCAATTAAAACCGGGCCAAGCCCAAAACCCAAAATACGAGAAATACCGAAATTCCACAAGCTGAGAAAAATAAAATACATGCCAAAATCCAGATACGAGTATAAATACGAAATACAGGAAAATATAGAAAATGGGGGTGACAAAATCTAAATGAATCAATTTAATTCATTCTCTTGCCACGTGTCCCAAATTATTGGGATCTGACCCAAAATTTGATTATCTTTAGGACATGTGTCCTGTCATCGTTGTTGAGCCGCATGAGGAGCGTTCGTGTTTGTGCCGCATGAAGGTCGTCATAACCGATCTGTATGAAAGATTTCATGACCGAGCCGCATGAATAGTCTCTATACTCGAACCGCATGAAGGTTGTCATGACGGAGCTGCATGAATATGTTCATGACCGAGCCGCATGGGGGTCTTCATGGCCGAGCTGTATGAAAGTCTTCATGGCCGAGCCGCATGGATTTCTTCATGGCCGAGCCGCATGGGGGACCTTCATGATTGAACCGCATAGGCTTCTCTGTACTGGCCGTGTGAACTCGTCTAATCTGGCCGCATAAACTTGCCTCGAAGCTGTGAAGATTTTCTCCAGTTCCCTAGGAAGATAGTGCTCTTGTGTCAGTCATTATGACTACTTTTCGTCAGGGCTGTCAACTGTCAGCTGTCAGACGTCAGAGCATTAATTGTGTTTGAATGACGCCGGGTACAGTTGTTCTGAAAAGAC
>JANAVB010037022.1:0-30650 GCA_029216955.1 Iris pallida
CCTCCACCTTGATACTCATTCCTCCACCCAACTCTATTCCCATCACCGCCAACTTCTCCTTCACCCTCAATGCTCACTCCACCATTTCACACCCCTTTCACTCATCCTCCTCCATTCTAAATCCACCACAACCAACTACTCCATCCAACACTCATTACTGCACCATTTATTCTCCCCTTACACTCACCTTCTCCTTTCCCACTCTAAACTCATCACCCCTATCCTCATCCTCCAAGGAACTCATCCATTTACCAATACAATAAGAACCCATCAAAGAAACTATGGAAAAAAGATGACCCACTTCAAAGATTGAAGTTTGTAAGAGAAAGGAAGAGTCATGTGGGACCTATATGTATCACAATCGATCTTGGTAAAATTAAATTTCGTTTAATTTAACAAATATTACACTTATAATCAATTAAGTTAACCTCTCATAACTCGGTCCTTGTTAATTTTAGCAACTTGAATTGGGGGACTTATGTAAAAGTAAGCTAAATTTAAGTGACTTGTATGTAAAAAGCCATTTATGGTATTTGACATGGTGTGTGAATAATATATGTTTTTATTAACCTAGATTTTACTAAAATTTAAATTAACCAAAAAGTTACTAAATATAAAAATGGTGAATATAGCATTTGAAATGTGCCTCTCTAAAGCGGTCAGGGGTGGCATATATATATTTATTTGTATTGTTTGCGCCTGCCATTACAAGCTGATTTTGATTGTCGTCACCCTACCACTTAGTATTATGGAATCTATGGATGCAAAGTTCCAGTTTAATTTACAAGTCAATTGTGGTTACATGCAGTTCCATTGAGGCAAGTATTGCAATTATGGTTGCTTGTTTGATTGAATTTCTTTGTGGATTTGCTTTTCCAATACTGTTCCCTACTAACTCACCCATTGCAACGACCAGCACCCTCCACTCTCATCCCCGAAACAAAAAGCAAAAAAAATGAACTGGACTTTAAAATAGATTAACAGTATGTCATGCTAAATAATTCAGAAAAACTTTCTGCAAAACCTTTTGCTACAAGTGGGCCCTTTTGAAGGTGTTGTTGCAAGATGCCAGTGTAACAATTTCAGTTTCAAACATTTATGTTATCAGGTTGCAATTCCAAGGGTCGAGTTGTTACAAGAAAACACCCCTTTTAAGTTATCAGGGTGTACTTATGTTTTAGTTATAAACTAACTGTTGATCTGGGTTTTGGTTGGCCTCCAGATCTAAATCAACCTGAACCCATAAGATAAGTTGAGCCCTTTTATTTTTCACATAAACTTGCATGCACTATTTCTTCTTGCATCTTTCTTTATTATTTCATAAGTTTTATTATCACCATAATACAACAACTGAGAGCCTTTATCCAAATTTCTGCGGTCGGCTGTTTGAATCCTCTTCTTCCATTCAGCTCTCTTAGAGGCCATGTCCTCTGGTCGGCTGTTTGAATCCTCTTCTTCCATTCGGCTCTCTTAAAGGCCATGTCCTCTGTAATGCTAACAAAATGCTTATCCTTCTTTACCACTTACAATGTTCGTCAGCCTACCTCTAGTCCTAGCGGATCCACTAACTTTTATTATCGCCATAATCTAAAGTTTAATTGATTAAAGAGCTAGTCAACTATCCCGTATATTGACAACACTATCGTTGTAAGGTAGTGATCTATACTGATTCTAAATTATCTATCGTATTCTAGTCTATCAATACTAAACTTTAATTCAGAAATGGTCCAAATGGAAATATTCCTGCCATAACTATTGCAAACCAAAACTCGATGTAAGACACCAAAGAATCCAACGTTTTTGAAGATAAAGAGAGAAAATTACTATTAGATATTCTAAATATTGCATGCAATGCTGTTATATATACTTGCAGTCTGTCTCCTAGTAAAAGATATAACACGTCTATTATATTGAGATGTGAAATGCACTCCAAATTTGTTTCTTGAGGTGCGTACAACTATAAAATCTATGGGCATTTTGTATAAATCTGTTGGAATTTTCTGAGCCCTAGGAGTTATTGATCTGTCGAACATTCTGGTTTCATAATTTGGCATAAGTGACTTGCGACAAAGACAATACAAGAAAACACCACAGAAACAATAGACAGAATCTACTCAATTTGAACATTCATACTTGTGATTGATAAGTGATGAGCAAAATTGATGTTGAACTACTTGGATTTTATTACATAGCAACTTCTTTCCCATGAGCATTGGTTATTTTTGTAATTTTAGGACCCTAATCATCTAAAATGTATTGCCTAAGAAAATGGATTCACCTTTACCTTCGAACATTTAGCAGTCGTGGCTAATGTTAGAGACTTAGAGGTCACTGGTTATTGTGACATGTCATTGACAACCAACATTTTCAACTTGGATATTTGCTGCTCTCTTATCTCTTATATGTGATGTACTTGGAAGGTAAACACGAAATGGTGAGGAGATTACATCCTGCTACCTTCCAAGTATACCGCGGGTGACATAAGAAATTTGAGAGCAGCCAATAAACATGCATGTATGATACATATATGTCCCATGCAGGAAGTGTCTCACTGGATAATGTCTTACAAGTCAATTTGTCATTGATAAGTGTAGCTAAGCCCAAATTTGAACCAATTCAGCCATGTAATTCAAGTTTGATCATTAATACACCAACATTTATTTAATTTCACTGCAAAATATAATGTCACAAAAATGTTTAAGTTTTAGTTCTTTCAAATCACATTCTATCTTCTACGATAAGGTATGGTTGGTTATAGCATGAAGCATGATTGTTTCATCTGAAACATCCCACCTGTATTTGGATGAGGAACATAGCCATCCATCTCTCTTGTTGAATCAGCTACGCGCTGAATTAATCATTCATATATATTGAATTTTGTCCATAAGACTCCATCTATATTTTTAAAATCTAATTTGCCCAGAAGGGCCTGGTTCACAAAGTACTCTGTCAGGTGCCTATATCCATTCCATCTATGAATCAAACAAATGTTTCTAGCTTTGCCCTCTGGGTAGATATCTTATACTGTCATTAATTGGAGAGATATTATTTATTATTTATATTTTTTTAAATTGGAGATGTAGTACAGATCTGAAGAAGTCAACATTACCATTAATAATAAGGTGGCCATTATGGAAGGTGCCACTATGGATGATGAAATACTGTGAAGTTGAAATGGTGACATAATCTGGCATTGAAATAGGAACCTAAGCCAGCGAAAACCTATGTCCGCTACATGGTTTGGTAGTACCATATCTAGCATTACTCTCCTGTACCAAACATTAACCACCAAAGGTCGATGCAGTGATTTTCACCGTCTTTCATAGAAACTCTTCAAATCTTTGCCGATTTTGATGGTGGAAAAGATCTCATAGTTAATCATATAATTTGAAGAAAGAAAACGGGAATTGCAGGTGATATATATATATATATATATATATATATATATATATATATATATATATATATATATATATATATATATATATTTGGAAAAAAAAGGTAAATTTTATTCTAAAGCAACACAGTAATCGTACAACATACAATCAGAGTGGGACTCCCACTCATCAAGACCTCATAACATTTACATCAAATTCGATGTTATGAAGCATGCCCACCAGAGGTGTAACCAGTCCCTCGAATATCCGACGGTTTCGTTCCCGCCAGACATGCCAAACCGAAGCAGCTAGACGAACCCTGGCGGTCCGGAACCAGTCCTCCCCTCGACCTCTACTATCGCGGATCACCGTAATGATGTCCCCAATACTCTTCCCGGAGTTGCATCCTCCTAATATTCTACTCTGCTCCTTCCAGATCTGCCAAGCCAGGTCACACTCAAAGAAGATGTGGCTGATAGATTCGTGCTCCAGACAACACAACACACACTTGGGGGATATATATATATATATATATATATATATATATATATATATATATGGGGGGAGAGAGAGAGAGAGAGGCACACCTATCACTCAAGAACTCTTGCTAGAGCCCCTCTTTCGAAGAAATGCACGTATTTTTCTTTGGTGAGAGAGAGAGAGAGGCACACCTATCACTCAAGAACTCTTGCTAGAGCCCCTCTTTCGAAGAAATGCACGTATTTTTCTTTGGTCTATACTTGACCAGGAATTCCATTTCTATTACCAGATAGAGACCTACTTGAATATATAATATAATAATATTTTTCGGATGGAAACCCTAACGAGCGCCCAAGCGATCGAGAGGGGGTCCCAACCCTGGGACCCGACGCGGCTATCGGCGCGCCAGGAGGTGGTCCGGAGCTGGCGCTGGCGGCAGCGAGGCGGGCGTCGGGGGCGCTAGGGCAGCGCGTGCAAGCATCAGAGCGTCGGCGGGGGCGGTAAGGCCACTGGTGGCGCCGGCAAGGCTGCTGCCGGTGGTGGCGGTGGCAGGGGTGCGGCCGTTCGATCGACGTCGACGACGGCAGTGACCGGGGGGACCGATGGATTTCCGACCTGTTGGGAACTCCGGATTTCCAACCTGGATCCGGATCTGGATCTATGGGTGGACAGATGGAGGGCGGTGGCTGGATAATGGCTACGAGACGTCGGGGAGCCAAGGCTGGGGACAAGGTGGGGGGAGTGCAGAGTTACCAAAAGGGGCGCTACACTTATGACAGGAGAGTTGGTGATGGTTTGGGGTTGCGGACGACGTCTCGTGGCCCTGCGGCCTCTGTCCGGGCGGGAAATGGTTCTGCTGGGAGATCGGTTGGTTGGCGCCCCAAGGCGACTGCGGCGAAAAAAGGCAAGGATAAAGCGGTTGACCTGGGAGGTCAGGGTACGTGGTCATCTCCTTCGGGTGTCGTCCCTCATTCCCAGGGGACGGTTCCCCGCCCTGTGGGAAGGTCCTCGCGGACATATGCAAACCTGTGGGTCCCAAAAGTCCTACATCTATGGAGTTCGTTCTACCGAAGAAGGTAGGGAGTGGCTTTCAAGCCTCGTTCCCTGCGGAGGAGATTGAGAAGGTGACTGCCTTATGAGAAAATACGCTAGTTCTGTACGTTCTGGAAAACAAGCCCATCTATGGGCAGATCTGTGGCTATGCGGCCCATGTCTTGCAGCCTAAAAGAAGCATGGAGATATTCGCTAGGAAGAATGACTTCTACTATGTAAAGTTTGGGCTAGCGGATGATGTCACCAGGATCCTCCAAGGAGGGCCGTGGACGTTTGATGGCAGGTTGATCATTCTGAAAGAGTGGACACCTGATTTGCGATGTGAGAAGGAAGTCCTAAATGCCATCCCTGTTTGGATTCGTTTCCCGGAGTTCCCGGTACGGTTCTGGAGCATTTCACTGCTGATGAGGCTTACCAGCTTGGTGGGCAAACCGATCAAGGTTGATGATGCTATAGCCTTCCGATTGAGACTGATGTATGCTCGGATGTTCGCTGAGATCAGTGCTGGCGGAGAGTTACCTAGTTTATTTGAGTATGAAGTTCCTTCTGGAGAGGTCCTAATCCAGAAGGTGGAGTACGAATGGGTCCCCCCAACATGTTCTCATTGCGCTTGCTTCGGACACCTGGACAGTACTTTTTCGGCAGGAGGACCAAAGTCGGTGCCGACTTCGACACCTACTGGAGAGACTGGCCCATCACGGGCGATGGAGACAATCTCCAGAGACGAGAGAGCTGAGGACATCATGCAGGAGGGGGACCGGCCGATGGAGGAGGCCAGTGGTCTGAGTCTGACTATATCACCTCAGCCGGTTCATACTAGCGGGGCTATGGTCACCTTCTCGGCACAGAAGAGCATGGTCACCAGAGACATGGTGGCTTCGGGACGAGAGGAGCGAGGAGATGGAGGACCATCCGAGGAGAGAGTGTACAGCAGGAAGAGACGTGCTGGACCGCTGCATGATGGTCCCCCAAGGGAGGGGGGTCATTCCCCTATTCTGGGTGAGGAGCTATGTGTGGACAACCCGACCTGGGCACTGATGCTCACTCAGGCAACTATCCAGCATGCCCCTACTTCTGGGGTAGAGGAGGACATGACAGCGACGGACGTGGTACCACCCTCAGGTACCTGTCCAGAAGAAGTACAGGGGAACCCCTCTCTTAATAATTAATGGCGGTTATCGCCTGGAACGTGAGGGGTGCGTGCTCCTTAGGGAGATGGAGGGAGATCTGTGGGGTCTTAACGCAGAGAGCAGTGTGATATAGCTGTGTTGCTGGAGACCAAGATTAAAGGGGAAAAGACTCTTGCCCGACGGATCCCCTCTCATTGGGTTCAGCTCCACAACCTAGCACTTTGCGACATGGCAAGGATATGGGTCAGATGGAATTCTAAGAGTTAGGGAGGGAATTTGATTCCGATGTTGGAACAACTGATTGCCATCTCCTTCACAAATAAGGGTAGTTTTCGGTTCTTGCTGGGAGCGGTGTACGGCCACAACGACAGGCGGCATCGGGAGGACATGTGGAGTGACATATCCAGAGTAGCTGCCGCTGCTGACTCCTTGCATCTTTTGCTTCTCCTGATAGGCGACTTCAACGCCCTTCTTCACAGAGGAGAGAAGGTGGGTGGCAGACCGATCCCAGATTCGATCTTGTATGACTTCCAGAGATGTCTTCTCCAGGTGGGACTTCAGGGATTGACGCGCTCGGGGCATATCTGGATATGGCATAACAAAGCTGTCAGTAACAGGGTTGATTGCCAGTTGGACAGAGCTCTGGGCAACGGAAAGTGGTTCCGCCGCTTCCCTAATTCTTTGGCGGAAGGTCTGGCCGCTGGGACGAGCGATCATTCCCCCATCAGGGTTGGCTTCACAGATCGGCCTACTGGGATGTCGCGTCCCTTTCGGTACAACAACAGCTGGTTCCTTTCAGAGGGTTACTCGGAGGCTGTTACAGAGGTTCTTTCTAGCCACCAGGAGGGTACAGCTCAGTACCGTATGGTACACTTGCTGAAGCACACGAAGAAGGCTATCTGGAGTTGGTGAAGGGATTGTCCAAGTCCTCGCTAGAAGATAAGGAGGCGGAGCTCCGGGACATCCAACATTCCATGCAATCTGACATGTTGAATGGGGACCTAGTGGCTAGAGAGAAGGAGCTGATCGGAGAAGTCCACATCCTTCATCTGCAGAAGGAGATTAGCGCGGCCCAGTGCGCTAAATGCTCCTGGCTCAAGGATGGTGACCGCTGCTCCAAGTTCTTCTATGATGTTATCCAGACCAGACAACATAGGAACAACATTTCTCAGCTGCTCGATGGAGAGGGCAATCTGGTGGGGGAGCCGTCAAAGATCCAAGGAGAGGCTGTCGGGTATTACTCTGAGTTGTATTTTAAGACTGACTACCTGTCTGCGTTCCCGGATGTAGTTACGAAGAGATTGGTAACACCCTATGGGAATAGCCTACTATTTGCCCCAGTCACTATGGAGGAGGTGGAGGCTATAATCATGGAGGCGGATCCCAACAAAGCCTCAGGGCCGGACGGATTTAGCAGTGGGTTCTACAAACATCACTGAAATATTATGAAGTTTTCGATTCTCGAGACGGTCTAGGAGTTCTTCACCGAGGAGAAGCTGCTAAAGGAGCTGAATCATACCTTTCTGACTCTTGTTGAGGGTGCGACATCGCTGGCGGACATTAGGCTAGCGTGCTGTAATTATCTTTACAAAATAATTACGCACCTTATGTGCCGGCGTATGGAGGGGATCATGCATGACTTAGTCTTCCCGAACCAGGCGACTTTCATAAAGGGGAGATCGATTGCTGAGCACAGTCTCCTTGCACATAAGATGGTGAGGGGCTTCAATAAGCCAGGAGGGGAGAAGGCGTGCATGAAGCTGGATCTGAGGAAGGCCTATGACATGGTCAATAGGTACTTCTTGTGCCACCTGATGTCTGCCATGGGTTTCGATGATCGTTGGGTTGCGAGGATTCGGGAGTGCATTACGACTCCTACCTTCTCTGTCCTCATCCAGGGTACCCCGTATGGGTTCTTCCGCAGCAACCGTGGACTCCGGCAAGGTGACCCATTGTCTCCTTACCTGTTCACGCTTGTCATGGAGTACTTCACTTGTTTGATGGACATGGCGGTACATAGTGGGAGGCTGATTCCGCTGTTCCGGAGGGTCGAGCCACCTGTCACTCATCTCATTTATGCCGATGACCTCCTGGTTTTCCTTCAACCTTCTATGGAAGGTATGAACACGATCTCGGAGATTATGGGTGATCTGGAAGCCTATACAGGACTTCAAATGAATCGAGAGAACAGTCGGGTATACTTCAGTTCCCTTTGTCCCCGGAAGGAGGAACGAGCCGTAGCTTTGGGTGTGGAGAGGAGTGACCTCCCGGTGAAATACTTAGGTGTTCCTCTGACAGTCAACTATGCTAGGGACCATGACTGTCATAGCCTGGTGGAGTATGCCCAGAGGAGGGTGGAAGGATGGCAGGCTGCTGGTCTATCTTTCGGGGGGTGCATTTAGTTGGTTAGATCAGTTATCTCGGCCCTGGCTCAGTTCTGGTTCCAGTCCATTCTGATTCCTGTCACTACCATCCGGAAAGTGGAGAGAATTTGTGCCGATTTCATCTGGAGGGGAGGTATGCATGCGATCTCTTGGGAGCAGCTCTGCTGCCCGAGGAAGGAGGGAGGGATGGGACTTCAACCCTTGCTGGAGATCAGGGAGGCCTCGGCACTGAAGCTGGCGTGGATATTCATTAAAAGGGGATCTCTTTGGACCGATTGGATGTACATCAGATATGTGAAGCAAAGCAACTTCTGGACCTGTTCCATCGACAACAATAACTCTGTTGCTTTCAAGCATATCTTGCGGCATAGGGATGTACTCAAAACTTCCATCCAGCGGATCATGAGAGATGGAACTGGAACGGACCTCTGGTGGGACCCATGGATTGATCGTCAATCTCTGGCAGAGATCCTGGGAGACCGGACGCACATGGAGTCTAGGAGGAGGCTGACTTGCCAACGTATTATCAGGAATGGAGTTTGGAGTCCTGAGTCCTACCGCCATCCTGAGGAGCTCGGAGAGGTCATTCGCACGGTCGGGATTGATCCGTCATTGCCAGCTGATTGCTGGATCTGGGATCCGCTGGGAGCTACTAGGGGTTCTGGAGAGTTCAGGTTCCACAACTTCTATAATCTCATACGGCGCACATTCCCTATCGGTGCTGACTATGAGTTCATATGGTGCAAGGGACTGGCCAGGAAGATGCAGCTGTGTGTCTACCGATTACTGCTGGGTCGCCTGCTGACGAGGGACCACCTCATCACTTTTGGGATACAGGTGTCCAACCCAAAGTGTGTGCTATGTGACGTGGAGAATGAATCTATGAGACACTTATTCTTTGAGTTTGATGTGGCCTGGGTCATCTGGAATGAACAATGCCATGCGCTGGACGGATGTGACTCTGGAAGGGGGATCGGTGACATCATCCATGAAATTCGGGACCGAAGAGGGAGAGGGCAGAGTTAGTTCAAGACTGCTAGAGTTCGACTGGCTGCTACTGTCTAGCATGTATGGAGGGAACGGAACCGTCGCATCTTCGAGGGACTTGCCACCCCTCCTATAGGCATCCTCCATAACATTGATTTTGTTGTAAAAGCCATGGAAACCTGATGAGTGGGAGTCCCACTCTGATTGTATGATTATGTGTTGAGTTGGAATAAAATGTACCCTTTTCCAAATATATATATATATATATATATATATATATATATATATATATATGCTATGAGAGAGGATTACTACGAAGAAGAAACGAAGTCTCTAGTCTCTTGTTTATACTTTACTTTGAACATATATGTAGTACTAAATCCTGCTGTGTATTTTTTCTTGTTTTCTGATATTAACAATTCCAGTAGCTGTGATTCTTACGTGTGGTAATCATTGGTATACTTTATTTTCATCTTTCCTCCACTGTTTGGCTTTGGTTAAACCAAAATTATCTATATTTTTTTTCTCTCGCTTCAGAGGCGGAATGACAACGCCAAGCGGCCAAGGATGCAATTTGCTCTAAACAGGAGGAAAGACAGAAAGGTGATAATCAGTTAACTACAGTAGTTGAAGGATGTAAATTCTGTTGATGACCAACCTTGATAGAAAGAAATTATATGTGGTTTTAATTTATGCACATTTTTTTAGGAAAAGATGGTGAAACCTTGCTCCAATGTAAACATTCCCATGGTACCCCCAGGCAACATTTCATCTTATCCACCTATGATCCATCAAGTGAACCAGAATGATCAGTTTTCCTTTGAAGGTGTGTGGGCAATATCATTCTAAATATTTTAGCTTTCAGCTGTCATTTTTCATCCTTTGGATACATGCCACAAATACGATGTTTGATATTCGGTCAGTTATTTTGAAAGTATTACTTTTTCCCTAATTTTCATAAAGCTCAAGCTGCTGCATTTAGTAGTAAACTTCATGTTTATATTACAGTTGTACTTGGTTCTGATTTTATGGTGGCATTGCTGAATGTTAGGTTATTTGAAGTTCTATTTTCTTGATGACATCAAGGGTTTTTCTGTGCTCTACAATTGAGAAATCATTTCTTTTTCTTTGAGATATGAAACCATTCTGTTATGAACAATGTACTGATGTACATCAGTATCATCATCATCCAAGTCTTCTCCCATCAGAATGGGGATGACTAAAGAGCATAAGGAAGTCCCATAAAGGATTTGACAATTTTTTATGACCGGTTGTCAACCTGACGTCAACCCTCTATCTTGGTGCCAAATTCCTAGCCATGGTAGTTATTAGCATGAGATGATCATGCTTTAAACCTTGGTGGAGGGGGTGCAGTTGGCAGGTAGGTAGACCTACATTTTGGATATGCAGTTTAAACTCAGGTAACTAAGGGCACCCTACATGTTCCCCTATAATATAAAGTCCAGACAAAGAGGTAGATCATACAATTTGGTATAGAGTTCTGCATTCATCTCTATGACACATTAAGCCAAAGAGTGAAAAATGACAATCCCAAATGACAATGTATATCAGTCACATTAAGCCAGAGTGAAAAGAAATGCCAATCCCACATGACAATGTATATCAGTCATGGGTAAACAATTCAAATAACCTGGGGCAATCAAGCTCATGATTGATTTATATTTTGCATGGCCAGATAACTTGATCATTTAAATTTTGACTAGCAATGTTCTCCTTTCGAAGATGTTCTGTTTTGGAATACCTTACTGAAAGGTAGATAACATTTATTTTTAAATAATTAGCTTAAAAGTTATTGAAGCTAGGATATAAGCTTGTTCTGAGAAAAGATGATTTTTAAGAGATTGGTGACGGTTAAGATGGAGGATGTTTTCATCATGCCGGGGACTTAAGGACTCTTAGCCACACGAAAGGTTCAAGGTAGTCATCAAGACCTGACGGGAAATGCAGATGGCTCAAGGCGCATTAACATGGATTACTTGTGTCCATAGGAGGTTGAAGCAAATTGGAATCCAAATTTATTGGTAAGACTACCAGCTTTTGAGAAAAAACTACACTACAAACTTGTCTCAAGAAGGATGATCTACTAGAGAAATGGGATGTCTTCTTAAGTTCTTATGTATAATGTCTAGGTGAATCCATGTTATGGTTGGATTGCAGGTGCAAGTAGCTGTTTTTGGCAACAAAAATGAATTTATGAGAAAAGATGTGGTAAGGGTATATTTAGGAGAACTTGAAACAGGTTATGTTGACGTGAAGTAACTTGGGGGATTCTCAAATATTACTCAGCCACCTAGTGCTTGGTGACTCCTTCCTTGTTTGTCAGACTGCAGTAATTGAGATCCAGTACACGCACTATGCAAGAAATAGACACTTATCATGTGGTTAACAATTCTTCTGATTGGGTCCTTATCTAGATTGAGATTCAACCAAATTTTATTGCATGCAGCCATATACCCAAACCATTAGTAGTCGCATACCAGTTCAAAGATGCATATCTGTGTTTATATGTTCAGATTCTGTCATCCTTTCTCTTTTCGTTGAGCTACAGCCTAATATTATGGGAAAGTTTTAATACACAATTGATGACCGTAAGGGGATTGTCTGTGGATCTGTACTGAATTAGGACAATGCGTTTACTAGCAGAGCAGATGTGCCACCTTTATAGTTATACCCTTTTATTCCTATTGTAGACTAAGATGTAGAAAACATTGGCCGTCTTTATTTTTACAGTGAGGGCACAAGAAATAACTAGAGCTTTAATTATTAGAGTATCTCTTACAATTTCTATGGAGAGGGTCTTCTAGTCGATACATGACGAAGCACCAGTATTTCAGCTTTTAGATTGTTTAGCAAAGATTTCTGAATCAATCAGGGGGTTCATGTTGCCATGTAACCTGTTAACTGTTATATTGTTCACAAAGAAACAAAAATATAAGTTCTTATGGGAGAAATGGTCCAAGGATATTCCGAGAAGACAACAAAATCTTGTAGATTATGGACAAATTGGCACACAAAAAACTCTTTTTCTCACTAAATAAATGGGTCTAAAAATGTTCTGACTTTTCAACAGTTCCTACCAAGTGGCTAATATTCTACGACATTTTTGGGATACAAAAGTCTAGAAGACATTTTTTTGGGAAAAAACACATGCATTCTGAATACTTTGTTAAGTTGTTTCTTCTTTAGGTATTTTGATCAAAATTTATTATATTTCATGTTTGTGCAGTAGAGGTTTATCTGATATTTTAAATAGCGGCCACCATATGGCCTGCCTAGGTGTTTCATATGTGTTGGCGTCTAGGGAACTAGTATTTAGACTGCGAGATTCTGAAGTAGCTGGCATAAAACGGAAGGCAACCACCTCAAGCCCCTTGACCTACCTTGTCTTAAATGCAGCACGACTTAAATCATTTTTCTGAATTTGGAATTTGGAACCTGGGCTAGGCCAAATAACTTAAAAGTTATATATTTTTAATAATTTAATATAAAAAGAATTTGATAGGAACAGTAGCCTTTTCCCTCTCGGTTCATTTTTCTTATGCGTCTTCCCTAACCCACCGTGTCCATCTTCATCTTTGACTCCAACGTTCACTACCAGACGCTAATAGGTAAATTTCTTTATTTCTCTCGGTCACCCCTTCTCTTACTCCTGTCTCTTCGTTTTTTTTTCCTCCTCTGCTAAGGCCCACGGATCCAACACTGACGATTAATTTATGACACATTGACTGTTATTTCTCTCCTGTATCTATATCTATCTCCCTCTTTATTAATATCTTTTTTTAATGGATTTTTGTTCTCTCTTCAGTGTGATGTTTCCTTCCTCAACTCAGCCACAGTATTTCAAATCATTTCTCTTCTTGTTTTATTTTAAACTATGATGTATTTGTTATTGATTTATGGTTAGAAAGATCTGTACTACTAGTATTTAGTTGTTTATCTATTTGATACTTATTTCATTTGATGTTGAAGTCTCACACAGTATGCACAACAAGATCAAAATATAATTTAAGCCCTAAATCACGACACAAGTCCCAAATCTCAATTATAAACCACAAGTTTGTCTTAACTTACTACCACACACCCTAATTTTATTCTTGAGAATCCCCCCCTCCCCCTCCAACACCCACCCACCCACACCCCCTACCCCGACCTTGTGACCCTGACTACCTTGCTAACTTGAGGCCCCCATCTAGGCCTTTGAATTCTTATACCTCGTGCCACCTTAACAAGCATGGGTTCACCTTTTTTGGCTTGTAATTGCAGTAGAAATTACTATTAGTATTGATTTTCTTTATTTGATATATTTTCGTATGGGATCATATTAAACCCTAATCCTACTTAAACTTGTTATCTTTGAAGCAAGGTAGTGGTTATTTCTTATATGCTTTGTTTACCAGTGTCGAGAATTTTGGTGGAATGAGATAAAAAAAAATTATTAAGGCTATTGGCAAATAAATATAGAACTAGAAAGCATTTGAAATGACATCACTAACCCTATCTAGAAATGGAAAATACATAAAGCCATAATTGCTTAAAATAAAGATAACTAATTTACTCTTTAACAACCAGGAAATCATCTGCTAGCTTTTAAGTTAATTGATTGCTACTCTTTATACTATCACTAACTTTGTCTTTAATTTCATTTGCCTCTTCTACTCTAGGCATTGTTTTCTGTCGTCTAATGTCTTCTTTCTTATATTGTTGCTATTATATTTTGTCTTGTTACTCATAATATTTTTATTTTCTTGTTTCTTAACTAGTCCCAGTTTTGGATGATGCAACTCAGCAGCTTATGGATAGAAATATGCAAATTCTTGATATAATTTCAAGTAATCTTGCTGCATTTAAGGTATGTAGCCATGATATTTAAACTATCATATTCAGGGATATATTTCTCTAGCTGTTCATCTAAGCCTCTGATGCAATTGTGTTTTTTATTCCGTCAAGTATCTTCTATATTGGTTCTGTGCCTTGAATATCTATACTATCTATACTACTAATATACTAAGAAAAGTTAGAGGCTTCACCATGAAAGTTTTTGTTCCAAAAATGCCCTTATCTATGTTACTAATTAAAATTGTTTATTAAATTTAACATGGGCAGTTAGGTAATTATGTATTAAAAAAATTAAGATGATGTTGTTTGCTCTTCCCAAGTAGTAAAAAGTTAAGGGGCTTTGCTCTTCTCAAGTAGAAAAAACTAAAAGACTTTTATTTGCTCTTCCCAAGTAGTATGAAATATGCACGTGCATATATATGTATGGATAAAAAGAGAAAAGAGATGAGGGAAAATTATATGCTTGCATACTGTTGTATCCCTGAGCTTCAGTTTGCCCTCCTTTATGGCTTTCCTATGATCCTATCTATTTTCCACTGAATGTTTTGTAAGAATGATGTATAGGCCCTACTCCCCTAACTATTTCGGGTCAATATTAGTTGCATGTCATCTACCCGGTTGGTTCTCTGCTCGTGTCGATGATCTCCAACATGCTGCATTCAGGCTGACTGTTAGTCCCACAATCATC
This sequence comes from Iris pallida, assembly GCA_029216955.1. NCBI lineage: Eukaryota > Viridiplantae > Streptophyta > Magnoliopsida > Asparagales > Iridaceae > Iris > Iris pallida. The sequence goes on from JANAVB010037022.1 coordinate 14,957, forward strand.
TAACCCAGCAGATCGCAACAGGAGATCGAACTCTAAGTTAGCCGCTACCTGAAATATTTTGGTTCATTCCCCTTTAAATTAGGTGCACAACGTCTCAGGGGGATTCAAACCACCTACTGGCTTCCCAGCCACTTGTGTCTTCAAGTGGTGACCATATTCTATTAAATCTAACAGCTAACATAACAACTGTATGTACAAATATAAGAAACTACTAGCATTAAAATGTTGTATTAAGTAATATAAGGGGGCATTTGGTATGCGGAATACTATATAGCCGGGAATTCTATATTCCCGGGAATCAAATTCCAAGTAATTAAATTCCCTGGAAAATTACGTTTCCATGTTGGTGACTATAAATATTCTCGGGAAAAAAATGAAAAGGGATAAAAAAAAAAACCAAAAAAAAGGGGAAAAAAACAAAAAAAACGAAAGCAAAAAAAGGGGGAAAAAGAGCCACAAAATAAAGCAATTTTTTTTGAAAAAACGAAAAAAAATCAAAAACACAAAAAAAAAAAAAAAAATGAAAAAACGAAAAAAAAAACCGACTAAAAACAAAAAAAAACGACCAAAATGAAAGAATGATAAAAACGAAAAAACAATCAAAAACGAAAAAACGACAAAAAATGGAAAAAATGATCAAAAATTGTCAAAAAATAAAATAAAGGACAAAACGGCAAAAATCGATAAAAAAATGAAAAAAGCGACAAAAAAGATCAAATAAACCCACCAAAAGACCAAAAAATGATAAGAAAGACCAAAAACGATAAAAGACCAAAAAACGACAAAAAGAACCAAAAAAAGAGAACACCGACAAAAACAACAAAAATCGACAAAAAATAACAAAAAAGATAAAAAGTAAACAACAAAAGACGAGAAAAACAGACCAAAAAACCAACAAAAAAAAGCGACAAAAAGGACAAAAAAAGATTAAAAATATCAAAAGACCAAAAATTGACAAAAAACGACCAAAATACACAAGATGCAAAACAATGACAAAAATGATCAAAAAGCGACAAAAACGACAAAAAGACCAAAAAATGACAAAAAAAAAACGACAAAATTACAAAAAAAAACGACAAAAAAGATAAAAAACGACAATGTTATGAACTTATAAGCAGGAAAAGTTAGTTGAAGCATTCCTTTCCTGTAATATTAAAATAATAGGTCGTCTATGTTTTGAACTTTATTTGTCTGTCATGCATACATAGCCACTTTTTTCTGTTTAATCACTCCTTTTGATGCAGATAGTTTACTTTATGTTAAATCTCACTTTGTCGCAGATACAAGAGAATATTGATCTCTTCCGTCTTGTGAAGGAGGACATCGAGACAGTTTTACTTAAGTAAGGTTAAAATCTTTTACCTTAGTATGTGGAAAGAAAGGTAACTGAATTTGTATATATATTTTAATTTTCTGCAGCATGAGCAATATGCCAGGTAAAATGGGCCTGATGCCACCTTTGCCAGTGTCAGTAAATGAAGGTCTTCTGAATGACATGATCATGAGTCAAACACAGGTAAACTTATATATGTTTCAGTAAATGAAGGCTCTGGTAAATTTATGCTCATTATGGAAATATATGTTTTTCTTCTCCTTGGTAATGAAACCCTTGTTTTTAAACTAAGTACCAAACCTTGTAGAACATTTAACCATCTCTGACACCATCATCATCGTCATCCAAACCTTCTCCCGTCAGAATGGGGTCAGCTATGGAGCAAAAGGAACTCCATAAAAGATTTGACATTTTTTTATGAGCGGCTATGATCTGACGCCAACCTTCTACATTGGTTCCAAATTCCTAGCCAAGGTTGGCATAAGCATGAGAGGGGCATAAGCATGAGAGGGCAGTACCATAAATCTAGATGGTCCATTGGCAGGTAGTAGACGTACCTTTTGGCTATGTAGTTTAAGCTTGTGCAACCATCTCTCACATCCATAATAGATTATCCTTAATGACTGTCCTTCTTACTTCATTCACAATTTTGGAAATCCTCCTGACTGTCCTTCTTACTTCATTCACAATTTTGGAAATCCTCCTGCCATGAGCTTCTAAAGCCTGCTATTACTACTCCCCCCCCCCCCCCCCCCCCCCCCCACACACACACACACACACACACACGCACACACACACCCCCCCACCAATTAGTTTGTTGGATAGTTTCTTTTCTTTAACATTATTTCAGTTAATAAGCATTAAGCTCTAAGAATTCTATCCCTCAAAAACAGTATATGGGTAAGAGAGGCTAGACTTGTTGATTTTTGATGACCTTAGAAAGACACTAATTCAAGGGTTCAAAGGCAGTTAGGCCTTTTAGACCTTGAGAGCCTTATATGGTCACTGAAATTGCGGAACCCTCTAGCTACATTGACTTGTAATTAAAATTGAAACTGATCAGCTCATGTATGGCTTGTCCTTGAGAAGATGCATGTATCTGGAGGGATTTTGTTTTAAGGAAACACAAGTCCAAGTGGATCTATAATATGAAGGTGAACTGAATGAAACACCATTAATTCCAAGGTAATTATGATCTTCCCCATCACTTCTGAACATTAGTATGCTACTGGAGTGCTACATAAACCAAATTGCATGTTCCTAATAATCAATCTGAAGAATTTTTTGTTTGCAATATGAAGACAAGATTTTATGGTGTTTTAAACTGTAATTACTTCTTATTGCTTTTCATTTATATTATTACCAAAACCAAGGAAAAACAATAGGAAGTTATGAAGCACGGAAATTCTATTTATGAAGGTTGTTATGACAAAAGATGTGGTATTGAAAAATAAAGTAACAAAATCAGGAACATAATTAACGACCAAACACTAAAAGTCATTAATTATCATAAAGCGATTACAATCTCTTATAAGTTATAATCCTCACCAAATATTTAAAATTTCTAACCCTACATCATTGCTCTCTCCTAATATGTTTTTTTTTAAAAGGCACCAATATTTATATCCCAAAATTCAAACCTAAAAGAAATCTTAACCATCCAATATTTCTTAAGCACCAAGAAAAAATCATAATCTATTTAGACCTAGATAAACCCAATCCTTGTAAATAAACTTGAGCAAATCCTAACAATCTCTACTTTGGCTCACCAATCTCTTAATCACCAAAATCTCACATAAATCCACAAAAAACACCATATGTTGGATGTATTGCACTTTTGTATCACGATATCGTCTTTGGTAAATCGACAAAATAGACATTGAATGTTGACTCCTAATGTCAACAATTCTCATCCCTTAGCAGATCGATGCTAAACTTCAAACTACTACAATCGTCCTTCTCGTATACACAATCTTTCAACATAATTACTAAACACTAAAATCGTTAAATCGTTCTCTCCCAAAAATCTAACACAAAAATCATAATTCATAAATACCAAAATCTCTATTAGCAAAATTACCTTCAGCAACAAAATCTCCATCACCTTCAGCAGCATTGTCTTCATCATCACCTCCAGCAGCAAAAACCAAGCAACTCCACCGTCAACAAAATTCGGATACCCCTTTTCTTCTTTTTCTTCGTCTTTTACCTTGTATGAAAAGGTCGTCGTCGTGGTCTCGGGACGATCGTGGTCACCGTTTCCATCATTGACTTTGAAACACCTTCGCTCAATATTGTCACACAATTACCGCATCAAACCCCGAACCTCACTCTTAGCAAAAGATATTGCAATAAAAATAAACTAACAAGATCAAGAAAACAATTGACATCCAAATCCTAAAATTTATTATTATAAAGAAGATTACGATCTCCCGTAATCCTCATCAAACCCTCAAAACCCCACCACCCTACATCTTTCCTCTCTTCTGTTTTTTTTTAAAGAAAGACACCTATATTTATATCCCAAAACTCAAACCTAAATCGAATCCTGACCATCTAATGTCTTAACCACCAATAAAACAAATCCTAATCTATTTACGACGCAAATAAACCCAACCCTTTTGTAGAATAGAATAATGGGATGATTTTTTTTTATTGATGAGAGACTACATATATATAGGAGAGGCTAGCCTCCTCTCCTATTACTCTAAGCAATGTGGGACTAAAGCCCAATTACTAATAACTCTAATATAACACTTATTTCTAATATAACTCTTAACACCCTCCCTCAAGCTGGAGCATAGATGTCAATCATGCCCAGCTTGTTACATAAAAATTGAACCCGGGGACCTAGGAGAGGCTTTGTGAAGATATCAGCTATCTGGTCGCCGGTCCGCACATGTTGAAACCTTATCACTCCTTTTGTATATTTATCACGAACAAAATGAATATCAATTTCAATATGCTTCGTCCTTTCATGAAATACTGGGTTGGTGGCAATGTGAATAGCAGATTGGTTATCACACCATAGGTCTGCCACTTGAGATCCTGCGTCTTCTCCCAGTTCTTGTAGGAGATGCTTCATATATAATATTTCTGACGTGCCATGAGCAATAGCTCGATATTCTGCTTCTGAGCTTGAGCGTGCTATCATACTTTGTTTCTTGCTTTTCCACGATACAAGATTTCCGCCAACAAATACGGAGTAGCCAGATGTAGACCGTCTATCTGCCAGACTTGCTCCCCAGTCAGCATCAGTAAAACACTCAATGCGAGAATGTCCGTTATTCTCCATTCGAATTCCTTTCCCTGGATTCTTTACTAGATAACACAGAATTCTGAGAACTGCCTGCCAGTGTGGAACTCTTGGAGAAGCCATGAATCTACTCGCGACGCTTACTGCAAAAGAAATATCCGGACGCGTCATGACTGCCAAGTAGTTGAGTTTACCAACCACTCGACGATACTGATCTGGATTGGTCATCAGGACCCCTTCGTCTGGAAGTAACTTCGCCCCTGGATCCATAGGTGAGTTTGCTCCCTTTGCTTGCATCATGCCTGCATCATTTAGTATATCCAGTACATATTTTCTTTGAGACATTACAATGTTCCGCTCTCCCCGTGTGACTTCAATACCCAAGAAATAGTTCAAGGATCCCATATCTTTGGTTTGAAATTGTTCTCCAAGAAACTTCTTGAGATTTGCAATACCCTGTCTGTCATCTCCCGTGATTACAATGTCATCAACGTAGACACCAAGCAGTATTCTTCCAGCAGATGTGTGTCGATAGAAGATTGAATGGTCCTTCTTCGACTGACACATTCCAAATTGAGTAACCACCTGTGTAAATCTACCAAACCACGCACGTGGTGATTGTTTCAGGCCATAGAGAGCCTTCCTGAGATGACACACCTTACCCTCCCTTGCAACGAACCCGGGAGGTTGCATCACGTAGACTTCTTCGTCAAGATCCCCGTGGAGGAAAGCATTTTTGATATCTAGCTGAAGTAAAGGCCAGTCATAGCGAACGGCCAACGCCATGAGAACACGAACGGACGTTGTTTTGGCCACAGGAGAGAAGGTCTCAAAGTAATCCTCACCATATGTTTGAGAGAATCCTTTGGCCACCAGACGAGCCTTCAATCGATCAAGAGTGCCATCCGGTTTCACCTTAATCGTGAACACCCACTTACAACCGACAGCCTGTTTACCAGTAGGTAAATCGACTAAGTCCCAGATATGATTCTCCTGGAGAGCCTTTATCTCCTCGTGCATAGCAGCACGCCAACCAGGATGTCGGAGACCCTCCTCAGCGTTCTTGGGGATCTGAATCCCATCAATAGTAGCTACCAGAGACTGAGTATGACAACTAAGACCTTTATAGTTGTCAACATACAAGGGATGATCTCGACATGCACGACGAGGACGTGCTGGAGGCAGAATCCTCGGAGCTGCGGGCGGAACTGGTGGAGCTGCGGGCGGAACTGGTGGAGGCAGCTCATTGGAGCCGGAGCTACTGGTGGAACCAGAGGAGGATGATTCTGTGGTGGACGTCGTTAATGGCTGACTTGGTGTATGTGGACCATCATCCTGGGTGATTGGCTCGGTAAGAGAGGGCACCTGTACTGGAGGCTGTTGTGTTTGAGGAGGAAACAGCAAAAAATCTTCGTCTGGATAAATTAGGGGTGCCGGACCTATTGATTGGGGAAGCGGTGGAAAGTTTGATTCGACAAAGGTAACATCCCGAGTGAAAAAATATCTCTTTAAGACAGGAGAGAAACACCGATACCCTTTCTGATCTTTAGGATACCCAAGAAAAATACATTGTATTGCCTTAGGATCTAATTTAGAAAGGGTTGGTCGGGTATCCCGAACATAGCATAAGCAACCAAAGATACGGGGAGGCAGAGGAAACGGTTCTTTACCAGGAAATAGCCGAGAAAAGGGAGTGCTACCATTGAGCACTGACGACGGCATGCGATTAATAAGAAAACAAGCCGTAAGAACCGCATCCGACCAAAATCTCTTGGGAGTACGTGCTTGAAACATAAGTGCACGTGTTGTTTCCAATAAATGGCGATTCTTGCGTTCGGCGACACCATTTTGTTGGGGTGTATACGCACAAGAGGTTTGGTGGATAATGCCATTGCTGGCCAGATGTTTAGCAAGATCACGAGATAAATACTCACGGCCATTGTCACTTCGAAGGATTTTGATTGGGAGACCAAATTGTGTTGTTATCTCGGCATGAAAGTTGCACCAGATGTTAAATAATTCAGCGCGACTTTTCATCAAATAAAGAAACGTGACACGTGAGTAGTCATCGACAAACGTGACAAAGTACTTAAAACCCATGACAGATTCAGTCGGACAAGGTCCCCAGATATCAGAATGCACAAACTCAAAAGGAGCGGATGCAAGATTATTAGAGCTTACCGGATAAGGAACCCGATGATGCTTAGCCAAACGACATGACTCACAATGAAAAGAAGAGGGAATAACTAAGGACGGGTACAATTTCTGGAGAATTTGGGACGACGGATGACCTAACCGACAATGTAACTCGACCGGATCCAGTTTCATGCCTGCACAAACAACCGGAGAAGTAGCGTCAAACATGTACAAGCCTCCAGCCACATGCCCCTTACCAATAGTCTTCCCAGTTGTCAGGTCCTGAAAAACACAACCATCAGGAAAGAATGTTACTGAGCAATGAAGTTCACGAGTCAGTTGACTAATAGAAAGTAAACTGAATGGGTTCCCAGGAGTAAGTAGAACAGAGTTGAGTGATAATCCGGGAGAAAGAGTGGCACTTCCACGGCCGCGGACTGTCAGGGAACCGCCATTTGCAACAGTAATGCCAGAAGCACGACGGACAGGTACATAATTATGTATCATACCTGCGTCACCAGTCATGTGAGCGGATGCACCCGAGTCAATTACCCACTGCTTGGGATTGACAATACATGCTGCAGAGTATCCAAATGTTGATGCTTTACTACGACGTTGAGCCTGGAACTCAAGAAATTCCGCGTACGAATCGTCGCTCAATGGAACCGAGCGAATGCTATTATCAGGAGCATCCGAAGTAATATTGGCAACAGGAGCTTTAGGACACTGCCACTGAAAATGTCCTTGTTGGCCACAGTGAAAGCATGTCCGTAGTCGTCCCCCATCACGACCACCATTGCCTCGTCCGCCATCACGTCCATAAGTCCGACCACCTCGTCGTCCACCACGTCCACCACGAACGCCAGGACGAGCAGCGCTACTAAGAGCAGATCGATCGGCAGAAGCATCCCCCGGAGTGGTCTCAACCACCTTTGCGGTCCTTAGAACACGGAAGTGGGCCTCCATCAAGGATGGAACATCAGATCCAGCAATGATCTGGGAACGAGCCGAGTCCGCATCAGGACGAAGAGATGCAAGATATGCCATAACATGAAGCTGCTCGCGTTGAGTCCGAGCTTCATTGATATCTGACGTCAGAGGAAGAATACGATCAATTTCATCCACCATCGCCTTGAAGGATCGGAAGTGGTCCTTATGAGACTTGTCTCCCTGAGTAGCTCGGAAAACGCCAACAACCGAATCATATATGCGGGACAAGTCGCGCTTTCCATCAAACGCCGTTGCTAGGACCTCCCATAGCTCCTTGACTGTGTTCGTGTTTTGAACCATGTCCTCGACGGACGGTTCCATGGAGTTCATCAACTGTGTAAACAGTCGACTATCATCCGTCTCCCACTGTTCAAAAGTGGGATCAGTCGTTGCCGGAGGGTTGTCAGTTAAATGTTTAGACAGCCGCATCCCACGGAGTGTTTTCTCAACCTTCTTACGCCATGTTGAGTAACCATCGGGACCGTCCAATCGACGGTCGACAAGTCGAATCGAAGAGACCGCCGTGCCAGTACTTATCATATTACTGACACCGGTACCATCATCGGTCTTCGGATCTGTCATCGTCGCGAGTTCTTCCAACCCCAAATATCACACCAACTTTACGAATGCGCTATAAACGTGGCCACCGCCGGTGCGCGCATGTAAAGTAAACACGTCAGGACACAGGAGAAAACACGATCATTCTCTGTGTAGATCCTGATGTGATGCTCGGGGTAGGATAAACAAAATATAGCATTTGTTAATTCCCGACGGCGTAATCTAGGAACAGAAGGTGCCCAAATAAAGCATTTGGCGACAATCTGTCTTCGAAATACGTCGTTCCTTTTTTTTTTTTTTTTTTTTTTTCAAAAGGAAAGACGGCTAGGGTTAGGGTTTGGATGTGAAATAAGTAACATAATGGCGGATAGGATTAGGGTTTGGATTGGCTAGGTTTAGAGTGGAGCGGGGGGGGGGGGGGCGCCGACGGGGGGGGGGGGGGGGCAGCAGGTGCCGGATCTCGGGGGGGGGTGCTGGTGGGGGCAGGGGGCGCTGGTGGGGGGGTTTAGCAGCAGCAGCAGCGGACAGGGGTGGGGCAGCAGCAGCGAGTGGGGGTGGGGGGGGGTGCAGGATCGGGGGGGGGGGGGGGGCGCTGGTGGGGGGGGGGCAGCAGCAGTAGGGGGCGCGAGGGGGGGGGCGCTGGGGGGCGCTGGACAGGGTGGAGGAGAGGGGGGGGGGAGGCAGCAACAGCGGGTGGGGGGGGGGGGGGGGCGGGTACTGTAGCACGCGGGGGGGGGGTTGAAATTTTTTTTTTTTTTTTTTTTGTGGAGAGAGGGGTGGATGGATTATGGCTCTGATACCATGTAGAATAGAATAATGGGATGATTTTTTTTTATTGATGAGAGACTACATACATATAGGAGAGGCTAGCCTCCTCTCCTATTACTCTAAGCAATGTGGGACTAAAGCCCAATTACTAATAACTCTAATATAACACTTATTTCTAATATAACTCTTAACACCTTTAAAATAAACTTGAGCCAATCCTAACAAAAGTGTACCTGTACCGTGTACTTATCGGGTACATGCACACCTTGGGTAGTCTTGGGTGGGTACTTACCTCATACCTATCAAAAATGTTATTTATATTTCTCAATTTTAATTTTTTGGTACTTGTTTGTACTTTGTGGGTACTTTCGAGTGCAATAATTAGATATAACTTTATTTTTTAAGATTTAGCCTTAGTACTTTTGTTTTAGAAAAATCGAACTTAACTACATAGGTTTCAAACTAAAATTCATTTAATGACTGGTGAAAGAAATTTAGATTCTTAGATTTTAATTATGAAGCTATGAAAATGCATTCTCTCTCTCTCTCTCTCTCTCTATATATATATATATATATATATATATATATATATATATATATAAATTATATGCTCAAAAATCAACTAGATGGTTTCATATTATGGAATCAACCTATATTACAACCGTTGGATTTGGATTGCAAGGCTGAGATTACACCTCATCTTTTAACTAGATACTCTCACCTTTTAATCTCATTCTTGCAATCCAAATCCAACGGTTATAACATAGGTTGGTTCCATAATATGAAACATTTTCCTATATATAGAAACCACCCGACTGGTTTGAGAACATTCCTACACACACACACACACACACTAGGAAAAATGTACACACACTGCACGATTACCAAATATATCTATTTAATTTTATCTATATTCAATATTTACTAATATTAGTTACTACATTAATCTCACATTGAGATACTCAAGTTTACATTTGTGGTTTTTAGAATTTTAAAATTTTGAATTATAAATTATAAGTTTGGATAAATTTAAAATCATGCAAACTACACTACAAAAATTATTAAATTTAGAAACTTGAGACTTTGATAAGATTGAGTTAGATTTTGACAAGATTGAATTTGAATAAATCTTGTTGATTTGTATTTAAAATTTCCACAACTTCAAATAAATATTGTTGATATATAAAATTTACATGACTTGATGATATGGTATAACTTAAATGGCATGGCACATGATATGACATGACACATGATAACATAGCGCTATATGGTGCAAGGAAGGCCCTCCAAAATTGCTCTATTCAAAAAATATCATTAAAAAATTGTGGTAGCTCCGTGATTACTTTCCCATATATGTTCCGTGAATATTTAGAATTGTTGTATAGACATACCAACTACATACCGTACTAGTACCTATACTTCATAGATATGACTATTTAAGCCAACATTGTATATGTTTCTTTCAGACTATAAAGGTGGCAAAATCCTTCCATGTTTCATTGATGGTAATTAACGAAAACAAGGCGTAATACAGAGGTAACTCCAAGAACAAAGAGAAAAATACAAAATAGACACTCAAATAAAACCAGAACAACAACGTTTTGGCTAGTCGAAGCTTGTGCTAGCTAGGACCTATTACTTTACTCAGTAAGAGTCCATGACGTATCTTGATCTTCCGTTTGTCTTTGGCACAATGATCCCCGCTTTCAGGATCTAAATAGAGAGGACATCTCCACAAAATGTAATCTAGTTACCGATAGTGGCTCATACATGTACCCTCAAATTTGTTCACTCGACTTCATGTAGGTGACTCAGCCTCTCCCTGAATGAACACATGGGTTCCCGTTAATGACTTGTCCAATAGTACTTAGGCCTCTCGTTAAATTATTTTACAGTTAGGTTCTTGTAAGTGAGTTCAAGTTACCCACGCCAGTTTACAATTAGGTTTTTGTAAGTGACTCATCTTCTAGTAAATGATTATCAACTTCTGCTAAGTGACTCGTCCCCTTGCCAAGTTTCCTCTAGTAAATCCCTTGCAATTTAAGCACCCAGTTTATAATCATTGAATCCCGTTTATAATCATTTCCAATGTGTCAATTAATACCTTGACAATTTCACTGCAATTTAGGATCTCGTAAGGAAATCCCCAAGCTTCAAAATCCAAACTAGTGAATGAAGGGCTCTTATGCCCACCCGCCTTTGTTGTTGACGGTTGCCTACACCAACACAACCAAAAAGTAAACAACCCCATGTCATCTCTATTACGATCAATCCACCTGGCATCGGAACATTGTTGGATTTGGATTGCATATATCTTTTAAGTAGATACACTCATTGTCGAACAATCCACTTGGCACCGGAACCGTGTTGGGGGGCGCTTCCCACAGTCGAAGCCATCAAGGAAGAGCTGATCAGAGTTGAAACCACATGCTGACGGTGCTTCTTGGTGTTGGCTACGCATGTAGAGGTGTTGCCCGAAGCTAGAATCGCATGCGTAGACACCTTGTCTGGCGCTAGAATCACAACAACGTATGTGTCCCCAACATTGGAAATGTATATGGTGTTGCCTCCGAATCCCTGCATGGATGTTGTAGGATGATGGATCTGGATTTGCCAGATCTTCGGAGCTCTTCGTCGGAGTGGTGTTGTTGCTGCTTAGTCTAGATGCACATCCGTTTTGCAAGATGTTGATAGTTTCATGAAATTATTTTCTGTGCACTTCCTTGGAACAACTATTTTTACATGATGCATTAGAGGTCCGATAAAGAAATGTCTTTCAAACTAGAAGTGAGTTATCCCTTACTGAGCTAGCATTGTTTTATTTCTTGCAGACAGTTCTCCCTTTGCCTGGTTTCCCTGGCTTTCATTCGGAGCAGCAGCCGGGTCAGCCGAGATATGACAGCTTATAACATTGGCAAACCTTGACATGTTGTATTGTAAATGCACCGCAGTAGTAGTGTGGTGTTCGGAAACCTTGTGAAGATTCTGTAGCAGGATCTTAAGGTAGATAGATAGTTTTACTTACTAATCATTAGCATGCGGGGGTCCAAAATAGTTTTATCGTGATATTTATGTGCTGCTTTCGTTCGTATTCTTCTTCTGCTAGTTTCGTGATATGAGATCTCATAAGAGAAGTGGTATGGTAGGCGTAGAATGAAACAACTTGAATTATTTTTCTCATTCTTTTGTTGTTAGATATTTTGCTCGTTGGTCGAGTGAAATTTGCTGCATTTTCGAGCTTCTCTCAACATCTCGTGTAGGGCTGCAAACGAGCCAAGCTGAGTTAAGCTTTTGTAAGCTTGAGCTTGGCTTGACTAGAATTAATCGAGCTCAAGCTCGAGCTTGATAAGTTTTTTTATTTTAGAGCTTGCTCGAGCTTAATTGTTTATATTAAGCTTGAGCTTGGCTTGGTTTGAGCTCGAGCTTGGCTTGATAAGCAAGCTCGATAAACAAGCTCAATATGCTCAAAATCAATCTCGTTAAGCTTGATTTCAAGCTCATTAAGCTTGATTTCAAGCTTAACAAGTCCGATTTTAAGCTAGTGAGGTTTGAATTCAAGTACCTGTAATAATAACAATTTGTTTATAAAAAATTAATTAAAAAGTTTCTTAATATCAATTATTAAGGACATATAAATATATAATGTACACAATCATATTGTTATACAAACATATATAAAATTAGAAATTAACAAAGAACAAACAAGTTTCCTAAACAAGCTCCTAAACGAGCCAGCTCATAAACGAGTCAACTTGCGAGCCCAAACGAACCAAGTACTTCTAAGCTTGAGTTTGACTTATTTATTAAACGAGCTCGAAAATGAAGCTTGAGTTTAGCTTTTTTGCTAAACAAACCTTGCTCAAACGAGCTTTTTATTGAGCCGAGCTTTGAGCAGCTTGCGAACGGCTTGGCTCATTTGCAGCCCTATTCTCGTGGATTGTATAATACTCTCTGCCCTCTTTTATCTTGTTGATTGAGCACATCAGCAGTATGTATTTTTATGCTGGAATTGTTTCTATTATTGATTTTGTTCAAGTGTGACGTAAAAGAGACAGTGTATATAGTGTTGTTAAAAACTGTTTTATTCCTGTAAACAAAAATAATAAATGTTGTCGGTCTACGGAAAAGTCGCGTACGAATCACTGTCCTAAAAAGATTATTTGTTATCTGTGTATATATATTTTTCTCGAATCCCTCTGGGATTCGAGAAAAAACAATTTTGCTACTAGCTTCATGTCACTACACACAATTGAGGACAGATAATCCGAACTTGGCCTTTGTCCAGAAGAAGGGTCGAACAAAATTTGGTTGCTGAAGGAGGAAGAGGACTTGGGTTCTAATGGAGGAAGATTGAACAGAATTTTGACCGAGTTTTTCCGTTCTGTAAAATACAAAATGTAGGGAATATATAATTAATCACCTCGAATATAATAGAAATCAATAGGGTTAATGACTGATTATATAGCTGATTAAGAGTCATAAAAGTATAAAAGTTATTTCCGTTGGAAAATAAAAGCCCAATTGATTTTCATTGTTATGAATATTAAGGGTAAAAAAGATCAGAAAAAAATAATGAGGAGCTCTTGGATCTCAACACGAACCCGGTAATAGAATTTGAATCCGACACGTGAACTAGATGGCTTCGACAACACACACACACACGTGTGTGGCCCATAGGTCTAGCTTACAACAACTAACAAGTGAGCATAGGAACCTATCCTATATGGGACTAAACATAGTGAACGACAGTTAGTTTTTTCACCAGATGATACAACATATAGCTGAAAGAAATACAGCAAGATACCATAATAGCAGCTTTTTAAGCCTCTTTATTTTTGGGTAATTATTATTATATATGTGCTTATAGTTGAGCAAACACCAGGCAGAGTCAGATATAGGAAGCTGGAGTTTCATTTCCTTACATCTGTAACATTTTTGCTGATGCCATATGGATCAGTTTATTCTTCTTCTTTTTCCCCCTTATACTCTACTGCTTGATTTCTCTGAGCTGAGCTGAGCTTTTTTAGCTTAGCTTTTTTAAGGAGGCATGAGAGAAGCCACCAGTTCCTGCAGCACGACAGCTGCATCGCCGTAGTGGATCTGTGTCGAGGAGATGTCTCTGCTCTTCACTGCGTTGTCAAGCTGCACGCCACAACAAAACACGACATGGGATTCATCAATTCCCATATTGAAATAAAATACATTAACCCTCCTCCTATGTTTCACGAGTATTACAAAGACTATTCATATTTTGAAACTAACTACACGGACTATCCCTCTCCCTTATAAAAAAAAAAAAAAAAAAAAAACATAGGGAGGGATAGTGTTATAATAGGGGCGGTCCGTGTAATTAGTTTCAAAGTAGAAGTAATTAATGTAATAAGTATGAACCATAGGGGTAGTTAACATAAAATATCCTTTCATATTCATACTACACTCTTGATGATGAAAAATGCATTGTTGAAAATGAAAGAAGTGTTGAATGAGTTTGGGACCGAGTAGTTATCATCACATTCTTATCATTATATTATAGTAGGGAGTAGAGATGAAATATTCTTTCTTTCTTTCTTTCTTAGCATAATCAATCAATCCAATGGCCAAGAGGCCTATCTACCTCACAACATGCCAGCCAGCCAGCCAACTTGACCGACTAGTCTAAAGATCAAGAGCAATGTTAGGATTACAATCAAATGGACTACGACTCATTTACAGCCGTCTATGTTGCGGTTGCCAATTGGTTCCTCTCTTCTCGTGTAGAAAAGCCAATTGGCAGTCGCAGCATATAGACGGACGGGTTATAAATGAGTTGTAACCCATTTGATTGTAATCCTAAGCATGTCATGCCTTCGTTAGCAGCCCAGCTTGGCCAGGTCCACATAAGAATGGACATGTAGTCTACCGAAGGCCTGCAGGTAGCTTCCTGTCCTCTGTCCCATGGCCACTAGACATGATGACCCATAACGGAAAATCATTCGAGTGGTCATAGGAATGTTTGCACAATGCAGTGATGGAATAATATCTCAAGATTGATTGATTGATTGGTTACTTGTTCCATGTAGTAGAAGAAGGTGTTGGCGAGGCGGGTGAGGGTCTTCTTGTGTTCGCCCTGAGCAGCGGTGGTTATAACCCTGTTGAGATCGCAGTACAAGAAGGTGGACTTCAGCTGGAGATCCCTCTTCCTAAGTTCCCACCACTCCTCGCTGCTGCTGCTGCTGCTGCTGTCCTCGTCTTCCTCGTCGACGATCTCCATCGACAGGATCTCGATCGCGCACTCTCTGATCCTAGACATGCATTCCATCGACAGGATCTCGATCGCGCACTCTCTGATCCTAGCACATGCATGAATGTAATGTAAGCAGCTAACACATTACCCGCTAGCTATGAGTAACTCAGTCAGGTTCCATCACTTTGTCCTGTGGGTCAAGATGTACCAACCTTATCTTAAGTTATTATTATGGAGGTATTGTTCTCGGGCTAACCCCAACTCCAAGCACCAAGCAATGGTGCAAATGTTACAAGTTAGGGATGGATAATGTACCAAATTCAAGTGCAGTGGGTAATAACTCGGGAAATTTTGAATCAAAATGGGTCCTCATAAAATCGAAGGAATTACAAATAAACAAGGAGAAGAATTTGTCCATAAGGAAGGGGGG